>JAXIVJ010010418.1:40000-47263 GCA_036785665.1 Chirona hameri
TGGAGATGTGCCAACCGGCGGCCGGCGATTCGCTTGCTAGCACCAGCTGCAAGCTGATTGGCTGATGGTATAGCCTCTGCCCGGGCTAGAACCAGTACAACATTCTTTCGCCAGCACCGCATTCCTTCGCCAAAAACTCAAATATATTCGGCTGGAGAGTCTTTCCAGTCAAGAAAACTTGCAGATAGGGGTTTCCCAACACGGGCTACAAAACTGCTATCTCAGTTTACAACTAATGTTGAAGGTGAACTATTTCCTTTAAAGGGAATGTTTCACCTTTCTGAAAGTTGTCAAATATACGCTGGTTGTAGTCGAAAATATGAAGTAAGTACTGCTGAAAACGATGGTGATATTTTTTCTCTCTCGAAAAGTCACTTAACTTTATACAAATTATGTTTTTAAATTTGGGATGATGACGTCATTATTGAGCTATAGAGAGCTATAGCATTGGACATATATTAGGACCATCCACGATGTACTCGTGGCTATTACGGCTGCTCGTCAGTAGCTAAAACTGATTATACAGAAGGGTGGACAGACCGAAAGGCTAAAAATATAGAGAAAACCTTTACGCTGCCAAAATATGGCACCATTGTTTCAGACAATTCTGGCGACTTAAATACAAACATTGTGGAACTGTGTCTTCTCCCGCACAGAACACAATGGCGAGTCGAGGCATTGCGATAGCTCAATATTTATATATATAAAAACAATCAATCCATAACTGAGACTTCAAACAACGCTAAAAACTTCAACTTGGACCGCAACCTACCGCGTTGGCCATTGTTTACATCGTACTCGCCAAGGTTAGAGAAATACAGGTCGTCTAACTTCCTGGACCAACAATCTTGAAGTGGCTGTCAGCCAATCAGCGGCGGTACTAGCCTAGACCCCATTTTGCAATTTTGAAACTCAATTGCTAAAAACGGACAAGTTTTTGGGAAAATGACCTTAATAATTTAGACATTTCAATAACGGCCAAAGATAATCGCTATTATAGTTCAAAACCAATACCAAGGTGAAACATTCCTTTTAACCCTCGCCCTACAGGGGGGGGGGGGCTGACAGCCCCCCCCCTGAGTTTTTTTAATAACTTTTTGCACATGCGGCACATCTTGCTGACATTTTCGGTAGCTGAGTTTACAACAATTATACGTAAGCTGTAAAATTTTAATTGAAATTAGTTTAGTAGTTTGGGAAATAATCATGCTTTGATGACGTCATGTTGGTGGAAAAACGATAAATATTGGAAAAATTGTAGAAAACCGAGTTTTAAAGGAAATTGCAAACGCAATTCACCAAAGATACAGAATGGCATTATCTTAAAAATGGCAATCTCGGATTTTCCCAAATTTGGGTTTTTTGACCCCTCAAATAAAAAATAAATAAAAAAAATCCCCACAAAATCAAAATTTTCAAATATGTTAGAAAAACCGGAATATATGTGAGATAACTGAGCATGTAAAATACCCATACCAAATTTCAAAGCAATATCTTTATTTTTGACTGAGTGATGGCTCCCTAAGTGTAAGAAACTGATGACGTAATTTTTTTCATAACTTTTTTTGACTTTTTTTGACAAGACACGAACAAATAATTACCTTTGCTGTATTTCTGAGCCAAAACTGGTCTAGGCACATGCCTTTTTATTTACATTTATAAATTTCTAACTTTGAGGTTTTCTGAAGAGCAAAATCGCTGTTTTGAACGTGGTAAATCCGAGGACATGCACATGACCTGGGAGGTCACCCGTTGACCTGAAACCTAAAAATCGCATACTGTTAGAATTCTCTCATGACAGGCAACATGCTGGTTCTAACCGCATTGCTCTAAGTTGCTTGGTTGGGAAGTTAACAGGGGGGCCTGTCAGGCCCCCCGTAGGGCGAAGGTGAAAAAGCTCCCGTAGGGCGAGGGCACTTCTCATGCTGGCAGTAAGTTGGGCATATGGTTTTACAGTGTGTGTTCCTATGCGAGGCAGAGAGCGACCGTCTTTTCGCTCAGCGAGTTTAGAGATAAGTCATCATAAGCCTGATATGCAGAGGTGCAAACAAATGTCTGGGCTGTCACAGACGGTTTACGATTTTTAAAACCCACATACAGCGTCCCTTGTGTGAAAAAGGCCACGACATGTCTGAAACTGGAGCCAACAAAATCCAATCCAACTCAATCAATTCATTTGTTTCATCACCAAGCAATCGAACAAGAACAGTCAGCGCAGAAAATTGGCACAAATATAACAGATCGTAGCATCTCTCCAAAAAACATAACACCAAACTGATCCACTCCTCCAGCCGGCCGGCCAGGCTGGGTAGTGGGTAGTACCGACCATGCCAGGGGCCCGCTAAGCAGAGGTATGCCGGCCAGGCTGGGTAGTGGGTAGTACCGACCATGCCAGGGGCCCGCTAAGCAGAGGTATGCCGGCCAGGCTGGGTAGTGGGTAGTACCGACCATGCCAGGGACCCGCTGACCAGAGGTATGCCGGCCAGGCTTGGTAGTGGGTAGTACCGACCATGTCAGGGGCCCGCTGAGCAGAGGTATGCCGGCCAGGCTGGGTAGTGGGTAGTACCGACCATGCCAGGGACCCGCTGAGCAGAGGTATGCCGGCCAGGCTGGGTAGTGGGTAGTACCGACCATGCCAGGGGCCCGCTGAGCAGAGGTATGCCGGCCAGGCTGGGTAGTGGGTAGTACCGACCATGCCAGGGGCCCGCTGACCAGAGGTATGCCGGCCAGGCTGGGTAGTGGGTAGTACCGACCATGCCAGGGGCCCGCTGACCAGAGGTATGCCGGCCAGGCTGGGTAGTGGGTAGTACCGACCATGTCAGGGGCCCGCTGAACAGAGGTATGCCGGCCAGGCTGGGTAGTGGGTAGTACCGATCATGTCAGGGGCCCGCTGAGCAGAGGTATGCCGGCCAGGCTGGGTAGTGGGTAGTACCGACCATGCCAGGGACCCGCTGAGCAGAGGTATGCCGGCCAGGCTGGGTAGTGGGTAGTAACGACCATGCCAGGGACCCGCTGAGCAGAGGTATGCCGGCCAGGCTGGGTAGTGGGTAGTACCGACCATGCCAGGGGCCCGCTGAGCAGAGGTATGCCGGCCAGGCTGGGTAGTGGGTAGTACCGACCATGCTAGGGGCCCGCTGAGCAGAGGTATGGAGGCGTAATGGGTAATAATGAGTACCTATATAATGGAGGAGCTGAGCTGTGCTTGGAATGACTGATTTAGCAAAGAAAGCAAAACGACTCGGATGGATGGAAAGTGAATTGGCCTCGTTGAGTCGAGCGCCTGTTGCATTTTGGCGTGTTTCAGATAATTTTGTTTCATTTAAGATGACATTCGCAGTTTTAAGTAAGTTTGTGGAGTCTGTTCAGCATTTCGTGGGTTCCCAGCCAGAGTCCCTCAGATGAGTAGTGGTCGGAGTTCGGCACAATTTTCATACGTCTCCACTCGAGCAGTTCGACTCTGTAATGTTTCCGATGGGGTTGAGTCAATTATGACAAAGTTACCGATGTAAAAAACTATGTCATGGTAGTCAAAGTGAGATCTCATGTCGGTAGAGTAGATGTCATTTAGTAGTGTCTGTAAAGGCAACTATAGTGCATAATGGAACCAGCAAAAAAAATTGAGTCTTGGTCCCTGCTAGGTGTTTCGGTGGGAAGTGCGAAGGGAGGGCTGGTCAACGGGAAACACGCACTGGTGTGTGGACTGCGTTCTACCAACGAGTTCAGTGCGGTAAATATGTGACAATTGCCGAGCGGGCGCGAAGCGCCCGTGAGGTTTCTCGTCAACTTACTAGACAAAATTACATTTTACCCAGCCCGACACGGCCCGACACGGCCCGAACCGGCCGTACAGACGCTTTTCGGAAGCTAATAACTTTGGAACCACTGCTCCGATTGAGATCGAGTTTTCACCATTTGATAGGACCATCAAATACATTTTGGTTTTGGTATGGTGTGTTCTGATAGGTGTGGGACCACAGCGCGTGACGCACGCAAACGTCGAAATGAACCCAAATCATTCTTGATCAAAAATGGCATTACCAGTAAGGCGCCGTAGTAGGCGATGAACGAGCGAGCGCGAAGGAAATGTATGGGGAATTTCAACTTGATCGGGCAAGTAGTTTCTGAGATACAAAAAAGGTGTACACGTGCGCACGTGCAGAGGCACCCACCTTTGACTCGTGGGAAAGTGGGGGCTGAGAGGTCCCCAACCACACACCAAATTCGAACACAATCGGCTCAGCCGTTCCAGAGATATGGAATAGGGGTGTGCACGTGCGCACGTGCAAAGCCACCCCACCCCTGACTTATGGAAAGGCGGCGGCTGAGAGGTCCCTAATCACACACCAAATTCGAACACAAACGGCTCAGCCGTTCTGATTCTGATTCGACCGGATTCGACCGGCGGTATATTTGTGGAAATCAGATAGGCGCAGTGGCAAACAACCAATCATATACTTGACATGAAACATAATGTATAGATTCGTTCCTGAGATACAGAATAGGGTGTGCACGTGCGCAGGTGCAGAAGCACCCCACCCCTGACTTGCGGAAAATTGGCGGCCGAGGGGTCCGTAACCACACACCAAATGTGCACACAATCGGCTCAGCCGTTGCAGAGTTTTTGGGAGAAAACATCTTTCAACACCTCTCACGCGGCACGCGGCACGCGCAATGGTAAGCACCCACATGAGTCAGCACTGGCCTCAAACAGGATAGGTTGGATGGGGCTGCTCAGCAAAGAAGTCAGCTTGTCATTCGGACGTGTGGTTGCAGATGTATGAGCTTCTCAAAAGCGTCGCCACGGGTCGGGTCGGGTCGGGTCGGGCCGGGCCGGGCCAGGTTTTCCCCATATACCACAGAAGGACGAGCGAGCGCTTCGCGCTAGCTCGTAATTAATCTAAGCATTCGTTTTGTATACGCTGAAGCATGCAGCGCTCAAGACGTACCCCCTTTTGGCGGATTCGAGAAAGGAGGTCATGAACAATTGAATAAAAAGTAATTTTTATGTTGGCATGCATGGAGACCTGGCAATTTGTATGGAGGACTAAAAGGACTAAGAGGACATGTGTTACTACCACGTGTGCTCCCTTACCGTTTCATATTTCAAACCTGCTTTAGCTTTACCAGAGCGCGCTCGCTCGGTCATCGACCCAAAAAGGCGTTTTACTGGTACTTACATATCCAACTGGTCCAAGTGCCGAACCATGTGGGGAACCTGAGATAATGTTGTGATCAACGGTTAGATTGAAATAATTGTTTATTGAAAGAAAAACAAAACAAAACAAACGGAGATATGGTGGGAATGTGCAAAAGCACGTAAGTGCTTATGTCTTGGCACCATTTCTCATTCATACACATACCTATATAGTATACCGACACAACGCACATACACATACCCCCTGTCAATCACATACCCCCTGTTCCTCCCTCCGCCCTGATTCTAGAGGAGACAATTACAATTACAACCGAACAACAAGTTGTAATTTTAATTGCAGTTGTAACGTCTTACTTCCTTTAAAAAACTACAGACAATTACATATTACAACCGAAAAAAAGACTGGTCAGCGATTACAGCCATCAGAGGTTGGTATTTTATGAAGATTATAGCACTGCGCCATTGCTTCCATGGACCTAGCAACATTCCGAGGCGAAATGCTTTGTTGAATAGCTGGGTTATGCGTCCTGCCATGAGATAGTCTGCCATGAGTCCGTGTTAAGAGTCTGGTTGGATTTCCGTCTCGCTCAGAGGATGTATAGGAATATAGGCAGTTAAGAGGTATAAGAACTTGGGGCTCAGTACTTGGACTTCGTGACAGGAGGAATTAGCAGGTTGACGGGATCAGGAATGATTTTCTGCAGTCAGTTTCAAGTCGGATTTGTCCAGCGCACTGTTCCCAAGGCAGAGCTGTTCATCGGCTTCAGCCGTCAAAGCGAGGCCACCGGGCCCAAGCACGGAGAACATAGTTTGAGTCTGATTTTTGCTATTGGTACACTTGATGATGTATTGGTACGGCTGGAATATTTGTTGTTATTATAATAGTCTATTCCTAAAGTGAGCACCAGAAGATGAAGTCATAATGGACCAGAAATAACAATAAACAAGTAAGCATACAATAGTAAATCATGATGATGCAAAGGCTTGATTCAGCCTTAAAACAGATCACAGAAGGCTTCATCAATCCATTAAAAGTAACTTCACTGCGATAATGTTGAGGCGTAGAAGTCAGCCCACTATTCAGATGTGTCTATCAAGTATCATTTACCACTTTATGAAACATTAACGTATAGATAAGGAGTAGAGAACATCGATGATAATCCCCAACGCCCCACAATATATGTTCGTTCTTGTTCAGGTTCTGCCAGGTTCGCGGAAACTGGCATAATCGTATTGAATGGCAATCTTCAATGAACCTATAATAAAAAAAACAAATTTCTGCGAAGTTTCTGTGATGGGTACGATTCGTAGAACTCAGAGAGCCTATTCTACTGTTTGCACACCCGCCGGCGGCGTCGGTGGCCGTTATTTCTTTGGCGGCAGCCTTTCCTCCGGCGGCTGTCAGCGCGGTTTGAGGGGCTGAGCCGCGGAAAAGATAGTCATTTGTAGCATTGATCGCGGGCGGATGGGCCACCGACATGGAGGATTGAAGTGTGTGCCGCCGGCTTACTCTGGCTTACGGCCGCGGTCGGCGGCGATCCGGCGCGCTGAAAACTCAGATGAGAAACGGCCACCGATATTGATCACGACGGCAGTGAGGTCGGGTGGTACGTGGGTGAGCGGGCACATCCCCCTAGTATGCGCCCCGAATCGGAAAGCCTGCGGAAGTCCACCCCTGATCGAGAAGCCTGCCTGCGGGGTAACAGGCCCATTGCAGGCTGTTACCCAGGCCCATTGGGTCAAGTATTAATTGAGTCGTTTGGCAATACAGTTTTGAGTGAGGAGAGATATGTCATCGATCTTGTTCCTTAAAGAAATGAAAGACACCGCTCCACTTGTTCTGAATGTTTGAGCTTCTTTTGTGTGGGGTACCTGGGGTGAAATTTATCGTTCCTAATGAAGTTTATCATTACGGTTTTACTTGGGATTTTTGGTTGTGAGAATATTAATTAGCCTATCTACTTTTCTAATATTGCCAATTTAATTTACGCATTTTCTTTCATTTCTACGTTGCGATAAGTTCTATGTCAACTAAAATAAAAAAAATATCAGGGAAGGTTACATCAAGAGTTAACACAATACACAACACAAAAAAGAAATACAACCGA
>JAXIVJ010010419.1:0-47257 GCA_036785665.1 Chirona hameri
ACCGCCCCCTGGTGCAGGTGATAGCAGTCAGCGCTCCCAGCAAGGAGGCCGTCTACTTCAGGGCGCCAGGTGAGACCAAACACAATCAGTTCAATGGCTTGTAGACTGGAGATGATTTATCTTTGTTAAATATAAATGAGTTCATATTATGCTCCTTTCAGAAACTCTATAATCTCACAGTTTCTCAGTCAGCCAAATATATCTGTATGCTTCAATGGGTGGATAGCTGTTCGGTAGTCAAGTCACTTGCCACGTAATACCGAACAGGTCTGCATCACATGACTTGTGTCCCCCACCCCCTCTGCCGCAGACCGTTTCCTGGGTGACCAGCGCTCCAGCTACAACCAGGACATGACGTTCACGCTCCGGATCGGGGAGCCCGGCCCGGCGGCGTCGGTAGCCGACATAGTGCTGCAGGGAGCTGGTATGGAGATGTCGCAGCCCGTCTTCGGACAGGGCAACGCCATGCCCGAACTGCAGGTGAGAGACGGGGTCCGGCTTTTCCGGCCGCGGCGCAGGGAGACGGGCAGGGAGACGGGCAGGGAGACGGGCAGGGAGACGGGCCGGGAGACGGACAGGGAGACGGGCAGGGAGACGGGCAGGGAGACGGGCAGGGAGACGGGGAGACGGACAGGGAGACGGACAGGGAGACGGGGAGACGGGCAGGAGACGGGGAGACGGGTAGGGAGACGGACAGGGAGACTGGGAGACGGGCAGGGAGACGGGGAGACGGGCAGGAAGACGGGCAGGGAGACGGGGAGACGGGCCGGGAGACGGACAGGGAGACGGGCAGGGAGACGGGCAGGGAGACGGGCAGGGAGACGGGAAGACGGACAGGGAGACGGGCAGGGAGACGGGGAGACGGGCAGGGAGACGGGGAGACGGGAAGGGAGACGGGCAGAGAGACGGGGAGACGGACAGGGAGACGGGCAGGGAGACGGGCAGGGAGACGGGGAGACGGGCCGGGGGACGGGCCGGGAGACGGACAGGGAGACGGGCAGGGAGACGGGCAGGGAGACGGGGAGACGGGGAGACGGGCAGGGAGACGGGCAGGGAGACAGGGAGACGGGCAGGGATACGGGGAGACGGGCAGGGATACGGGGAGACGGGCAGAGAGACGGGGAGACTGGCAGGGAGACAAGGAGGCGGGCAGGGATACGGGGAGACGGGCAGGAAGACCGGCAGGAAGACCGGCAGGGAGACGGGCAGGAAGACCGGCAGGGAGACGGGCAGGGAGACGGGCAGGGAGACGGGCAGGGAGCCGGGCAGGGAGACAGGCAGGGAGACGGGGAGACGGGCAGGGAGACGGGGAGACGGGCAGGGAGACGGGCAGGGAGACGTGGAGACGGGCAGATAGACGGGGAGACGGGCAGGGAGACGGGCAGGGAGACGGACAGGGAGACGGGGAGACGGGGAGGGAGACGGGGAGGGAGACGGGGAGGGAGACGGGGAGACGGGGAGACGGGCAGGGAGACGGTCAGCGATGCGGGGAGACGGGCAGGTTGACGGGCAGGGAGACGGGCAGGGAGACGGGCAGGGAGACGGGCAGGGAGACGGGCAGGGAGACGGGCAGGGAGACGGGCAGGGAGACGGGCAGGGAGACGTGCAGGGAGACGGGCAGGGATACGGGCAGGGAGACGGGCATGGAGACGGGGAGACGGGCAGGGAGACGGGGAGATGGGCAGGGAGACGGGCAGGGAGACGGGGAGACGGGCAGGGAGACGGGGAGACGGGCAGGGATACGGGGAGACGGGCAGGGAGACGGACAGGGAGACGGACAGGGAGACGGGCAGGGAGACGGGCAGGGAGACGGGCAGGAAGACCGGCAGGGAAACGGGCAGGGAGACGGGCAGGGAGACGGGCAGGGAGACGGGTAGGGAGACGGGCAGGGAAACGGGCAGGGAAACGGGCAGGGAGACGGGGGAGACGGGCAGGAAGACCGGCAGGGAGACGGGCAGGGAGACGGGCTCGGAGACGGGCAGGGAGATGGGCAGGGAGACGGGCAGGGAGACGGGGAGACGGGCAGGTAGACGGTCAGGGAGACGGGCAGGAAGACCGGCAGGGAGACGGGGAGACGGGTAGGGAGACGGGCAGGGAGACGAGGGACTGGGGAGCCGCCGGTGAGTTGTGAGAGTGAGTTGGTGTAACGTCTGTCTTGCAGTGTGCATGCAGTATTTGCAACTGGAGCATGTATTTTACGAAACAGCCTCTAATTTGTCGCATGATTGGATACAGTTTCAGGTTTTGTAAGCTAAATTAAAACGGAAGAATATATTTCATGAGATCGGAGTCTTCGGCCATGCACATCGAGAGCAGTGCAATTTTCTCGCTCGATAACACTTAGGTACGCGGCATGCTCGGCTGAACAATTTGTAATCTCGGCTTATAGTCAATATTCGTTTATGCGCGACTTGATTGATTATATGTGCATTGCGAGCAGCCCGTGATTGAGTCAGAACACCACACATTATTTGTGTTTAAAATACGTCTGTGTCCCACTATTTCACTCACGAATTAAACTCATGTCATGTTTCCGTGCGGCTCTCCAGGACCAGGAGTACACATTCCGGCTGCACGAGCAATCCGAGTACGGCTGGAGTCCGCGGCTGAGGGCGCGCGACTTTATCTCCCTGCTGAGCAACCTCACCGCCATCAAGATCCGCGCCACCTACACTCCCGAAGGTAAGGAGGTGGCGACACCTATACTGGTACACGTGAGACGACAGCGACATCTACTGCACTGTCAATGGGCGCTGACTGATGCCATCCCTGAGGTTGAACACTTAGCTGAGCAGCGGCCGTCCTGATTGCTGTTCTTTTAGCTGTTGCTTCAACGGCGTCTAGGAAGGATCTGTGCGGCGAGCAGTATTCCTGCAGGCGAAAAGTTGCACATGTTGTGGACCTACAGTTACGGGTATTCGAAGCAAACTAAACATCCTCATATCTTCGGTAGTCGTAGCGTTTTGCCGTGCAGTTTGCTATCCTTCTGATGCAGTTTACCCACACCCGTAACTGGTTTCTCTCCCTGTTTCCTGACGGGTGGCAGGCCACAGCTGGGTGTGTCTCCGCGTCCCATCTCGGCCACCCTCATCACCAGCTCCCGCTGCTTCTGACGCCGCTCTCTCTCCTCCCGCTCTCTACCCCCGTCGTCTGCGGCCGGCCGGGCGTCGGTCTGCGCCCCTTCCTCGCGCACGTCTGTCTCCTTCTCCGCTCGGCGCACGAACGGCACCTCTCCCTTCATCAGACCGATGAACATACGCACCACATGCTCGCTGGCCAGCGCTATGTCGTCGCGCATCACCCGCACGGTGCTGTAGAGTTCTCCGAGCCGCGCCTGGCCTCGCTGATGCTCTCCGCTGTAGTAGAGGTGCCGCAGACCGAGGGTCCGGTCAGTAGCATGCACTCCCGTGCGGACCAGCCGCACCACCTGCAGTCGCCCGCACAGGTCGGCACGAACCGTCACCTGCGGCAGGAACCGGATCGCAGTGCGCATTCGCGCCGCCAGCCAGCGCTCCACCAGTGCGGCGTACTGGACGCGCAGCTCTGCATTCTGGCGCACGCCGCGCTGGTACTCTGTGGCCAGCGCGTCGGTCTTGTGTCGCGCCTGGCGCAGGTACTGCTGGTGCTCGGTATTGTGCTGGCTGCTCAGCCGCTCCCAGTCGGCGACCAGCGCCGTCATCTCCCGTAGCCGGTCCAGCTGCGCGCTGTGCGAGCCGCGCCGCCAGCGCAGCTCGCTGTCGAGGCAGCCAATCTCCTCTGCGAGCGTGTCACGGCGAGGCGTCAGTCGGCGGATGTGCTCCGCGTGCGCCGCCTCGGTGCGACGTGACTCTTGGAGAGCGGCGCCCAGCCTCTGCACGTGCTGCTCGAGCTCAAACATGGCTGCCTCCTGCATTTGGGCGGCGAACGTCAGTGCCACCTTCTGCGTCATGACGGCGGCACCGTGCTCGTCGATGAAGTGATCGGCGCTGCTGCGTTTGCACGACGCGTCAGCGAGGGAGCGCAGAGCCGCGGCATTCTCGCGCACGAGTTCGTCCAGCGCCGGCTGCGCGACGGCGATGCGCGCGGCGAACGTGTCGTCGAGTGTCTCCCTTTCAGCGAGGGTCAGCTCGTACTGCTCCAGCTGGAGCTGCAGCTGGTTCTGCGTATTGCTGAGGCGGGCCTCCAGCTGACCGCTGACCTGGCCCTGGTAGACACACTCTCCCTTGGCGAATTCGATCCTGCGTTGCTCCTCCTCCTCTTCCTCCTGATAATGACGTCGCAGCGCGGCCAGCTTGGCCAGGATTGGCTCCTGCCGGTGCATCACCGACTTCAGCTTGACCTGGGTGTCGCGGATGTCGCCATAGAGCTCGTAGATGTCTGGCTGGACGGCCTCCGCCGCGCGGTCCGCCTCCTGCCACTTGGCGATCGTCTCCTGGATCTTGTGCCGTGTGGAGATGCCGCGCGTCGTGATCATGTTGACGTTCTTGCGGATGTGCCGGTTGCTGCACAACTTGGTGATCTTGACGCCTTCGATCTCGATCTCCAGGTGCTGCTGCTCCTGACCAAGCACCTCCTCGGCTCTAGCCATTTGACCGATCTGAATGGCGCAGTCGCGGCAGGCGAGCTCTGTCTGCATCTGGCGGCTGCGCACGTGCGCCAGTCGCTGGACCGCCTGTGTGACGGCGTCCCGCATCGCCACGCACACGCGGTCGACCGAGCGGGTCGGGTCGTTCTCGTCCAGCTCGGGCAGCTGCCTGTGGCTGAGCTGGCTGAGCTCTGTCAGTGACGAGCTCGCCTGCACCGCCTTACTGTTCGCGTCGCTCTCTGCATCAGCCAGTCGTGCCTCGATCAGCCGGAGTGCGCTGGTGGCGGTGGCCGCGTCTCGCCGGCTCACCTGCAGCTTCTCACTGAGCTGCTTCCGTCGCACGACGCGCTGCAGCGTTCGGACCTCTCCGACCGACTGCTGCCGCTGCAGCATCTGCTGCACGCGCCCCGTGCGCTGCGCCTCCTGTCGCCGATGCCGCGCCATCACGTGCACGCGCTCCTTCAGCTCCTTCAGCCGCGCGAAGTCCTGCCGCGCCTCCTCGCCGACCGCGGTCGCCTCGTCACGAACGTGTTTCACGTACTGTCCGACGGCGCCGACGCGCTGCTGCAGGGCTGCGATCGAGGAGGCCATGCTGACGGCCTGCTGTTGCGCCTGGCCGCGCTCCTCCGCCAGCATCGCCTGCTCCCGTCCCCAGTCTGCCCACAGAGTGTGGATCCGGTGTTCCAGTTTGTGCGAACACCCCTCACTGGTGTTCCGCATGTCGCCCTGTACGGCCACAGAGACATCCTCGAGATTCTGGATGCGCGACCAGGTCTTGTGAATGTCTCGCTCGAGGCGGCGGAGGAGGGTGCCGATGTTCTCGAGAAACCCGTGGACGTCCTGTGCCAGTCGGCTGGACGGGGGATTGCCGTCTATTAGCAGTGCTCCCTGGCGAGCCAGCCGCCGAGCCGTTCGCGATTCGTCACCCCGGTCGGTGGATCCTGGCGTGTCGCCCCCGCCTCCGTCATCACCGCCACCGCCACCGCCACCGCCACCGCCACCGCCACCGCCACCGCCACCGCCACCGCCAACGCCACCGCCTCCTCTAGCGCTTGGCTGGCTGCGCGCGACAGCGGCACGGTAGCTGCGTTTGACAGTGTCTGTGAGTCTCTGCCGTCGGAGAATCTCGTCCAGGCGCGCCAGGTTGTCGGAGGCCTTGGCTACACAGGCGCTGAGCACGAAGTTGTCGAGGCAGGAGTGGCGGCGGCACAGATCGGCGGGTGGGATGTCTGGGAAGGTGGCGCTCGGCCGCTGATCATTCACGGTGGCGCAGGCTTCCTCGTTCATCGTCAGGCTACGTGGCTCCGGCGGAGCTCCGCTACGTGGCTCCGGCGGGGTGGATAGGTGTTTCAATCAGGAGATGAAGGAAGGTACCGGAAAACCGCTAGATGGTTTGGAGATCCGTGTCACTGATATTTCGGAACGCCAAAATGAATCTGATCACAAAGTGAATCAATATCAGCTGAAGAAATGCCTTACATTGATGTTCGAAAGGGTCAAATGCGTCCATTATATTGCTTCCTTGTGCGGCTGTTGATATTTTGCGAAGTGCGCGAAATACTACATAGTCGTCTGTTGATTTTTAACTAGAGTTGATTTTCGCACCTTTTGCTCTGCCAAGGAATCATCCATTGTGAAGAAATTGACTCGATCGCTTTGAGTGATTTTTTTCTTCCTCGGAATGGGCCATCTTTCTTTTTACCTTGGATATTTATTTGGCTTCATCTTAACCATATATTAGTGTTGGGAAATAAACTTTACTGGTGCGCGATTATTAACTTGGTGCCTACTGCCGGCATCCGACATCACCGCCTACTGCCGGCATCCCTACTCGGGCCAATGGCACGAGTACAACGAGTAACGACAGCAGAGTACGCCCGGTGTCGCAGCGGACTGTCACCAGCAACGCAGCCTACGTGCTGTTCTTCGAGCAGCACGTAGATGGTGATTGATAGCACATAGGCCGGTGTGACATTTATATTGTGTGCTGACTTGTATGTATACTATGTATAATATGTAGATGGTGATTGATAGCACATAGGCCGGTGTGACATTTATATTGTGTGCTGACTTGTATGTATACTATGTATAACATGGTGATTGATAGCACATAGGCCGGTGTGATATTTATATTGTGTGCTAACTTGTATGTATACTATGTATAACATGGTGATTTATAGCACATAGGCCGGTGTGATATTTATATTGCGTGCTGACTTGTATGTATACTATGTATAACATGGTGATTGATAGCACATAGGCCGGTGTGATATTTATATTGTGTGCTGACTTGTATGTATACTATGTATAACATGGTGATTGATAGCACATAGGCCGGTGTGATAATTATATTGTGTGCTGACTTGTATGTATACTATGTATAATATGTAGATGGTGATTGATAGCACATAGGCCGGTGTGATATATATATATATATATATATATTGTGTGCTGACTTGTATGTATACTATGTATAATATGTAGATGGTGATTGATAGCACATAGGCCGGTGTGATATTTATATTGTGTGCTGACTTGTATGTATACTATGTATAACATGGTGATTGATAGCACATAGGCCGGTGTGATATTTATATTGCGTGCTGACTTGTATGTATGTATAATGTATGTATGCAATAGTGTGCAATTCACTTGGCGAATGTTGCTGGCAGGCCGCATTTTACCTTCAACATAGTTTCGTTCTGACATATGGGCTCCCAAGGATGTTCTCACTTGCGATAAATGTTCTGGACATTTAACTCTTGAACTTGAAGTCACGATTACCGCTAATGATAAAACGTTAATTCAGACGCGGTCTAATCTAGTAATCTAACGCCTAATATTTATAACTTATAGTGATTCTCATTTATATGTTATCAAATCAAATGTTTAGTGTTTAGTGATGTCCTGTCTATTCAGGTCTCCTGCTCTAATTGCAGGCGTTGGCTTCCTGGAGGCGTTCTCCCTAGTGTCCGCTCGGCGTGGTATCCAGGGCAAGGAGGCCACCTGGGTGGAGACCTGCACCTGTCCACCGGGGTAAGAGACCAGATCTGTCCACCGGGGTAAGAGACATCTGTCCACCGGTGTAAGAGACCAGATCTGTCCGCCGGGGTAAGAGACCAGATCTGTCCGCCGGGGTAAGAGACCTGCACCTGTCCACCGGGGTAAGAGACCAGATCTGTCCGCCGGGGTAAGAGACCAGATCTGTCCGCCAGGGTAAGAGACCTGCACCTGTCCACCGGGGTAAGAGACCAGATCTGTCCGCCGGGGTGGATACCAGATCTGTCCACCGGGGTAAGAGACCAGATCTGTCCGCCGGGGTAAGAGACCTGTACCTGTCCACCGGGGTAAGAGACCAGATCTGTCCACCGGGGTAAGAGACCAGATCTGTCCGCCGGGGTAAGAGACCAGATCTGTCCGCCGGGGTAAGAGACCTGCACCTGTCCACCGGGGTAAGATACCAGATCTGTCCGCCGGGGTAAGAGACCAGATCTGTCCGCCAGGGTAAGAGACCTGCACCTGTCCACCGGGGTAAGAGACCAGACCTGTCCACCGGGGTAAGAGACCAGATCTGTCCACCGGGGTAAGAGACCAGATCTGTCCGCCGGGGTGGAGACCAGATCTGTCCACCGGGGTAAGAGACCAGATCTGTCCGCCGGGGTAAGAGACCAGACCTGTCCGCCGGGGCGACTACGGATGAGAGGCCAGAGTGCAGTGGCGAAGACAGACCAACACTCTGAGACGTAGTATTGGTTCACCCTCCTCCCGTGTTTATCGACGGAAATGTTTGCTAGTCCCGAGATTGTGACCCGAAAGTGTGCGAGGCTAATTGATGCCGATGTCTGTCTCGGAAGGCGAACGTATCTGTCTCGGAAGGCGAACGTATCTGTCTCGGAAGGCGAACGTATCTGTCTCGGGAGGCGAACGTATCTGTCTCGGGAGGCGAACGTATCTGTCTCGGAAGGCGAACATATCTGTCTCGGAAGGCGAACGTATCTGTCTCGGGAGGCGAACGTATCTGTCTCGGAAGGCGAACGTATCTGTCTCGGAAGGCGAGCGTATCTGTCTCGGAAGGCGAACGTATCTGTCTCGGAAGGCGAACGTATCTGTCTCGGAAGGCGAACGTATCTGTCTCGGAAGGCGAACGTATCTGTCTCGGAAGGCGAACGTATCTGTCTCGGAAGGCGAACGTTTACACAGAGTCGGTGTTGTTAATGTGATGTAATCAGTGTCGTGATTTCAGAAGTATTGTACGCATGATGACATGGGTGCTGATTTCAAACGTTATACATCAATGTAAATGCAGATAAGCAGCTCTAAAGGAAACACTTTACGATTTAAAAAGTAATACGCCATTTTTAGTTTCAGAAAACGGATGTGTCTCGACCTGATGCGTGACATAGTTGTTGCTCACTTCCCCAGTAGTTGTGGTGTGAGATATCTTATCATTTGCTTAAAGTAGGTTGTATACGTACCATTCAAAAGTTAAAACTTTGTACTGTTCTTCGGCTGTGTTGGAAACTGTGACTGACACTGCCCCAAGGCTGACGCCCGCCACCCCTTACCGTGTCCCGTGTTTCAGCTACGTTGGCCAGTTCTGCGAGTCCTGCGCGCCGGGTTTCCGCCACGAGCCTGCCAACGGAGGCGCGTTCGCGCGCTGCGTGCCCTGCGACTGCAACGGCCACGCCGACATCTGTGACGCCGAGAGCGGTGCGTGCTCGCCGGCTCCCGAATCCACCGCACCGGTGCTGCCCCAGGCCCCCGCGCCGGTGTCCCAGGTCCCCGAACCGGTTCCCCAGGTCCCCGAACCGGTTCCCCAGGTCCCCGAACCGGTTCCCCAGGTCCCCGAACCGGTTCCCCAGGTCCCCGAACCGGTTCCCCAGGCCCCCGCACCGGTTCCCCAGGTCCCCGAACCGGTTCCCCAGGCCCCCGCACCGGTTCCCCAGGTCCCTGCGCCGGTGCCCTAGGCCCTCGTGCCCATAGGCGTAGTAACAGGGGGGGGGGGGGGGGGGGGGGGGGGGGGGGGGGCATGGCCCCCTCACTTTTCGGCCATTTTTTGGTTAAAATCTTTATTTCTGCTTAGTGAAAAACATTTTTGATAGCAAAATGTTCGCCAAGACGAAAACAGCCCAAATCTGCAATGAAATCTTCCATAGGGGGATTGGGGTTCTCTCAAAACGAGATCACAGTTTCACTGCCCCCCCCCACACTTTTCGTGACGTTCCTACGTCCCTGCTCGTGCCGGAAGAGGGCAAGGACATGTAAGGGGTCCGCGCTGTATAGCATAGTGCTTAGTATGGTGCCATAGTGCTTGGTATAGCACGGCGATCACTGTTTGGCAGTTAGGGGTGAATATATGCGGGTTTACTGGAAACCGACCAGAGCACAGAGGTTCCCAAACTAAGGTCCACTGCTTTTGCAGGGGTTGCGAGAGGAATTCGAGGGATCCGTGAAACCACTGGCGATAGGCTGGTTTAAAGGCAATGTTTCACTTTTGTATTAGTTTTAAACTGAGATAGCCGTTATCTTGGGCCGTTATTGAAATGTCTAAATTACTAAAGTCATTTTTCCCAAACTTAACCGTTTTTAAGCAATTTTATTTACCATTTGCAAAATTACTCCAAGCTGGTGCAGCTGCTGATTGGCTGACAGCCACTTTTTTAGCCAATCCCACTTTGTCAGCCAATCAGCGGCGGTCTATAGCTCAATAATTACGTCATTCACCCAAATCTAGAAACTTAATTTGTATAAAGTTAAGTGGCTTTTCGAGTGAAAAATATCACCATCGTTTTCAGCAGCACTTACTTCATATCTTCTACTACAACCAGCGTATATTTGACAACTTTCAGAAAGGTGAAACATTCCCTTTAACACTATGGAGTCTAACATTTGGGAATTCTAACATTAACATTATGGATCGATATTATTGCGGGGTCGGAGCTGTACCCAGCTGGCCTGGAGCAGTTGCTGAGTTTGGGAACCACTGCAATATATATTCGAAATGGGTAGTCTTGTGTTCTATCGCCGGTAAGCCCCACACTGACTTTCTCAGGCACGCGGGGGGGAGGGGGGGGGGGGGGGGGGGCGGGGGGAGTGGTGCAATATGTACGCGCGCGACTGTTAAGTTCAGCTCACAGTGTGCACTACACGTTTTGAAGCGCTCGTTAAACCCAGCTGATCGCTATCTTGACACGCGTCGCGCACACGAGGTGTCTGGGACGCGTGTTCCCACTATATATGGATGATGGACGTCAGATTCAATGGAATCGGTCATATAAGGTGTCCGATGTGCTGCGTTGAACATGTTTCCGACCTACTGTACTAACACCAATCGGTATATCGGTCACGTCTTTTGTCTGTTTAAAGGGTGTCATACAACTCGTGTACTTGCACTGAGTGCTATCCTCGCACGCATACGTGGTGTCAATGAAATTTGTAAATGGGTGATATTCAGATTAAATGCAAATTTACAACGAACATGTGTTCATAATGCAGCATTTTGCAACGTAGCGAATAAGCGTGGAATCACCAATGTTATAGCCACTGTGGCTCAGCCCGGTATTTGCCAACCTGACTGCACTGGTGCTTGATAGGCGTCAGATTTCAACAATCTGCGTCGCTTTGAGTGATGCTCCTGCTCGAAATGGGTAAATCGCTAGATCTGTATAATTTCAGCCGCATGATCGCAGGCTCGGCGCGAAAGTTGTTGCCACCGAATCTCTGAGCTTTGGTGGAATGCGGTCATCAGTACCCTGCCCCGTGTGCAGCGACGCAGCGTGCTCCGCTTCCCGGGGCGCGCTGAAGTATCCCGCGATATGCAGCCGATCTCAGATTCAGCAGGTGACGGGTTGCGCAGGCACGGCGTTCGTCTCCGGGCATATCTAGCCACTGTGCGGCCATTCTCCTGGCCAATCCTGTGTCCAGTTCTGGTGCCCACACGGTGACACGCGCCTGGTCCCGGCCCCAGCTGTCCCGACCCCTGACCTGACCCCGGCCTGACCTGCTATTTTTAGCGTTGGCGTGTATCCCCTAACTCCGTCTGGCCCAGCCCCGGCCGCTGCCCTCGGCGCCGCTCCCAGCCCTGAACCTGCCCCATTCCATGCCCCTCCCCGCGACCTACGATCCCTGGCGTAGGCGTGTATCCCTGACTCCCCCGCCCCGCCCGCCCCGCCCGCCCCGCCCGCCCCGCCCGGCCCGGGCCGGCCCCGGTCCGTGTCGTACCGGCCCACCCCGACGCCGCTGACTCGGCCGGGCACCGGGTCCACCCCGTACCAGCTCACCGCCTCGCCCGACCGGTTACATCGGACCCGCCGAACGCCGACGGCGCCGTCTGGACGGGGATTTCGCGCCGGTTATGACCACTCTGCCGGCGTGAATTCACGGCTCTACAGCGCCGGTTATGACGACTCTGCCGGCGTGAATTCACGGCTCTACAGCGCCGGTTATGCCCACTCTGCCGGCGTGAATTCACGGCTCGACAGCGCCGGTTATGACCACTCTGCCGGCGTGAATTCACGGCTCTACAGCGCCGGTTATGACGACTCTGCCGGCGTGAATTCACGGCTCTACAGCGCCGGTTATGACGACTCTGCCGGCGTGAATTCACGGCTCTACAGCGCCGGTTATGCCCACTCTGCCGGCGTGAATTCACGGCTCGACAGCGCCGGTTATGACCACTCTGCCGGCGTGAATTCACGGCTCGACAGCGCCGGTTATGACGACTCTGCTGGCGTGGATTCACGGCTCGACAGCGCGGGTTATGCCGCTGCCGGGATAACAGACACCGCCGGGTGGCTGAGACAGCTCAGGAGAAGCTGAGACAGCTCAGGAGAAGCTGAGACAGCTCAGGAGAAGCTGAGGTAGCTCAGGAGAAGCTGAGACAGCTCAGGAGAAGCTGAGACAGCTCAGGAGAAGCTGCGGTAGCTCAGGAGAAGCTGAGGTAGCTCAGGAGAAGCTGAGACAGCTCAGGAGAAGCTGAGACAGCTCAGGAGAAGCTGAGACAGCTCAGGAGAAGCTGAGGTAGCTCAGCAAAAGCTGAGGTAGCTCAGGAGAAGCTGAGGTAGCTCAGGAGAAGCTGAAGTAGCTCAGGAGAAGCTGAGGTAGCTCAGGAGAAGCTGAGGCAGCTCAGGAGAAGCTGGGGTAGCTCAGCAAAAGCTGTAGCGGCTCCGAGAAACTGTGGCAGTTCAGGGAGAAACTCCGAGGTGCTGTGAGAGCTCAGAAGAGTTGTGGCTGGTCAGATTAATTTTAGCAACTCGAGAGAAGCTGGACAGCTCTGAACAGGCTTTCGCGATTACAAGAAGCGCTTTGGCATCCTGGGAGATGCTGATGCTTCTCGGTGGAGCTGTTGTGGCTCTGATAATCTGTGGCAACTCGGAAAGTTCTGAGAAGCTGTGGGTGGCAGCTCTGCGCGGCGCTCGGCCTGGGAGGTCGAGCGGGGATGATCCCGCCCAGCTCCGTCTCCCGTAGCTGATCCTGTTAGACGGCTAACACACAATAGGCGCTCCGTCCCCACAGAGAGCCCAGATCTCCACAGAGAGCCCAGATCTCCTCATAGAGCTCAGTCCCCACAGAGAGCCCAGATCTCCACAGAGAGCCCAGATCCCCACAGAGAGCCCAGATCTCCACATAGAGCTCCGTCCCCACAGAGAGCCCATATCCCCACAGAGAGCCCAGATCCCCACAGAGAGCCCAGATCTCCACATAGAGCCCAGATCTCCACATAGAGCTCCGTCCCCACATAGAGCCCAGATCTCCACAGAGAGCTCCGTCCCCACAGAGAGCTCAGATCTCCACAGAGAGCCCAGATCTCCACATAGAGCCCAGATCTCCACAGAGAGCTCCGTCTCCACAGAGAGCCCAGATATCCACGTAGAGCTCAGATCTCCACAGAGAGCCCAGATCTCCACAGAGAGCCCAGATCTCCACATAGAGCCCAGATCTCCACATAGAGCTCCGTCCCCACAGAGAGCCCAGATCTCCACAGAGAGCCCAGATTTCCACAGAGAGCCCAGCTCTCCACATAGAGCTCCGTCCCCACAGATAGCTCAGATCTCCACAGAGAGCTCAGATCTTCACAGAGAGCCCAGATCTCTAAATAGAGCTCCGTCCCCACAGAGAGCCCAGATCTCCACAGAGAGCTCAGATCTTCACAGAGAGCCCAGATCTCCACAGAGAGCTCAGATCTTCACAGAGAGCCCAGATCTCTACATAGAGCTCCGTCCCCACAGAGAGCCCAGATCTCTACATAGAGCTCCGTCCCCACAGAGAGCCCAGATCTCCACAGAGAGCTCAGATCTCCTCATAGAGCTCAGATCTCCACAGAGAGCCCAGATCTCCACAGAGAGCTCAGATCTCCTCATAGAGCTCCGTCCCCACAGATAGCTCAGATCTCAACAGAGAGCTCAGATCTCCACAGAGAGCCCAGATCCCCACAGAGAGCTCAGATCTCCACATAGAGCTCAGATCTCCACAGAGAGCTCAGATCTCCTCATAGAGCTCCGTCCCCACAGATAGCTCAGATCTCCACAGAGAGCTCAGATCTCCACAGAGAGCCCAGATCCCCACAGAGAGCTCAGATATCCACATAGAGCTCAGATCTCCACAGAGAGCTCCGTCTCCACAGAGAGCTCAGATCTCCACAGAGAGCTCAGATCTCCTCATAGAGCTCCGTCCCCACAGATAGCTCAGATCTCCACAGAGAGCTCAGATCTCTACAGAGAGCCCAGATCCCCACATAGAGCTCAGATCTCCACAGAGAGCTCAGATCTCCACATAGAGCCCAGATCTCCACATAGAGCTCAGATCTCCACATAGAGCCCAGATCTCCACAGAGAGCCCATATCTCCACATAGAGCTCAGATCTCCACAGAGAGCTCAGATCTCCACATAGAGCCCAGATCTCCACATAGAGCTCAGATCTCCACATAGAGCCCAGATCTCCACAGAGCCCAGATCTCCACATAGAGCTCAGATCTCCACATAGAGCTCAGATCTCCACAGAGAGCTCAGATCTCCTCATAGAGCTCCGTCCCCACAGAGAGCCCAGATCTCCACAGAGAGCCCAGATCTCCACATAGAGCTCAGATCTCCACAGAGAGCTCAGATCTCCTCATAGAGCTCCGTCCCCACAGAGAGCCCAGATCTCCACAGAGAGCCCAGATTTCCACAGAGAGCCCAGCTCTCCACATAGAGCTCCGTCCCAACAGATAGCTCAGATCTCCACAGAGAGCTCAGATCTCCACAGAGAGCCCAGATCCCCACAGAGAGCCCAGATCTCCACATAGAGCTCAGATCTCCACAGAGAGCTCAGATCTCCTCATAGAGCTCCGTCCCCACAGAGAGCTCAGATCTCCACATAGAGCCCAGATCTCCACATAGAGCTCAGATCTCCACATAGAGCCCAGATCTCCACAGTGAGCCCAGATCTCCACATAGAGCTCAGATCTCCACAGAGAGCTCATATCTCCTCATAGAGCTCCGTCCCCACAGATAGCTCAGATCTCCACAGAGAGCTCAGATCTCCACATAGAGCCCAGATCTCCACATAGAGCCCAGATCTCCACATAGAGCTCAGATCTCCACAGAGAGCTCAGATCTCCACATAGAGTTCCGTCCCCACAGAGAGCTCAGATCTCCACAGAGAGCTCAGATCTCCACATAGAGCCCAGATCTCCACATAGAGCCCAGATCTCCACATAGAGCCCAGATCTCCACAGAGAGCTCAGATCTCCACATAGAGCCCAGATATCTACATAGAGCTCCGTCCCCACAGAGAGCTCCGTCCCCACAGAGAGCCCAGATCTCCACAGAGAGCCCAGATCCCCACAGAGAGCCCAGATCTCCACAGAGAGCTCAGATCTCCACATAGAGCTCCATCCCCACAGATAGCTCAGATCTCCACAGAGAGCTCAGATCTCCTCATAGAGTTCAGATCTCCTCATAGAGCTCCGTCCCCACATAGAGCTCAGATCTCCACATAGAGCTCCGTCCCCACAGATAGCTCAGATCTCCACAGAGAGCTCAGATCTCCACATAGAGCTCAGATCTCCACAGAGAGCTCCGTCCCCACAGAGAGCCCAGATCTCCACAGAGAGCCCAGATCTCCACAGAGAGCCCAGATCTCCACAGAGAGCCCAGATCTCCACATAGAGCTCAGATCTCCACATAGAGCTCCGTCCCCACAGAGAGCTCCGTCCCCACAGAGAGCTCAGATCTTCACATAGAGCCCAGATCTCCACATATAGCCCAGATCTCCACAGAGAGCTCAGATCTCCACATAGAGCTCCGTCCCCACAGAGAGCCCAGATCTCCACATAGAGCTCAGATCTCCACAGAGAGCCCAGATCTCCACAGAGAGCTCAGATCTCCACAGAGAGCTCAGATCTCCACAGAGAGCTCAGATCTCCACAGAGAGCTCAGATCTCCACAGAGAGCTCCGTCCCCACAGAGAGCTCAGATCTTCACATAGAGCCCAGATCTCCACAGAGAGCCCAGATCTCCACAGAGAGCTCAGATCTCCACATAGAGCTCCGTCCCCACAGAGAGCCCAGATCTCCACAGAGAGCTCAGATCTCCTCATAGAGCTCCGTCTCCACAGAGAGCCCAGATCTCCACATAGAGCTCAGATCTCCACATAGAGCTCCGTCTCCACAGAGAGCTCAGATCTCCACAGAGAGCTCAGATCTCCACAGAGAGCTCAGTCTCCACACCGGCCGGCCGGCTCGGTCATGGCTCTGTAGGCCAGGCGGCGGGCGGCAACTGGTCGCAGCGGCGCCCGGTGGGGTCACATTTCAGACTACAGCCGGCTGGCTGCCGCCGCTGCCGCCGCCGCCTCCGCTGCCGTTAGGCGGCCCAGCGACGGCACTGGCGGGACACGGTGAACCAGGGAGGTCAAGTCTGGTTTGTGTCATCCTATATTATAAATAATGCATAAAAGGAGCAAACCAAATCGACTATCGATATTGTTGGAACATTTGCCAAGGAACTGTCGAAATTGTCTTGCAATACTAGTCCAGAGATGAGAACATTTGCACAACAAATATATTTTAAGTAATACAGATTTGTAAAATGCAAACTGAAAAAAACTGGACCCGTTGATTACTCAAAAGAAAATAAGCAGCAAACAATAGCGAGCCGAATAGGTGCGCATTGCGATACAAATACGCATACATAAACACATGGACTGTAGCACAAACTGTATAAGGTGACTATGTATGTATTTTAATCAGGGTTTTATCTGTCGGCTATCTTCACAGGTTTCCGTTCCGTTTCGCATCTGACCCATCTGCTTTCCCCACAGGCAAATGTATCTGTCGTGACAACACTGCCGGAGACAACTGTGAGCTGTGCGGCCGTGGTTTCTATGGCAACGCGCTGGGAGGCACTGCAGAGGACTGCGCGCCGTGCCCGTGTCCCGGGCAGGGGGCCTGCATTGAGCTCTACGAGGACGAGGTGGCCTGCCTCGAGTGCCCCACCGGCTACGCTGGTCAGTGGTACGCCGGCTCGCCGTTACGTTACGGGCCAGTGTTACGCCGGTGTTACGCCGGTGTTACGCCGGTGATATGCTGGCCAGTGACGTATGTGGTTCGTCGCTGGGGTGTCTTGATGCTTAGAGTTGCAGTGGTGTGCATTTCGTGGGTTCACGTTGCGGAGTAAGTCATATCGAGGCATGCATGCTATGATGAATCGAAATGGAAAGTTGCGATTGATGATTTTAACGCTTTTGATTAATGTATTCGTGGCCACGTGTAAATCCGTTTTTATTGTCGAATCAATAAGTTCCATCACAGGTTCCTGGACTTGATTTACCTTATCGTAAGCAACCAACCAACCAACAGTAGACCATATTAATTTGGACTTCTTTCCACGTTTCTATTATCTCACCGCGACTGCCCGCGACTAAACGTAAGCAATGTCAATTGTTACACAGCCGTACCTGCCCCTGCCAGACCAACAGTGTACCGCACTCTCCTCCCCAACACGCCTCCTTCTCTCGCCAGGTCACAAGTGTACCTGCCCCTGCCAGACCAACAGTGTACCGCACTCTCCTCCCTAACACGCCTCCTTCTCTCGCCAGGTCACAAGTGTACCTGCCCCTGCCAGACCAACAGTGTACCGCACTCTCCTCCCCAACACGCCTCCTTCTCTCGCCAGGTCACAAGTGTACCAGCCCCTGCCAGACCAACAGTGTACCGCACTCTCCTCCCTAAAACGCCTCCTTCTCTCGCCAGGTCACAAGTGTACCTGCCCCTGCCAGACCAACAGTGTACCGCACTCTCCTCCCTAAAACGCCTCCTTCTCTCGCCAGGTCACAAGTGTACCTGCCCCTGCCAGACCAACAGTGTACCGCACTCTCCTCCCTAAAACACCTCCTTCTCTCGCCAGGTCACAAGTGTACCTGCCCTTGCCAGACCAACAGTGTACCGCACTTTCCTCCCTAACACGCCTCCTTCTCTCGCCAGGTCACAAGTGTACCTGCCCCTGCCAGACCAACAGTGTACCGCACTTTCCTCCCTAACACGCCTCCTTCTCTCGCCAGGTCACAAGTGTACCTGCCCCTGCCAGACCAACAGTGTACCGCACTCTCCTCCCCAACACGCCTCCTTCTCTCGCCAGGTCACAAGTGTACCTGCCCCTGCCAGACCAACAGTGTACCTAAAACGCCTCCTTCTCTCGCCAGGTCACAAGTGTGACGTCTGCATTGACGGCTGGTTCGGTGAGCCGGACAACAATAAGCCTTGTCGTGAGTGCGACTGCAACGGCAACGTGGACCCGAACGCGGTCGGTAACTGCGACCGGAGCACCGGCGAGTGTCTCAAGTGCATCCACGACACGGACAGCTTCAGCTGCGACCGCTGTCTGCCAGGTGAGCACGCCGGACGAGCTGTGTCCCCGGTGAGAGCGGAGACTGTGGGAGGTGGGGTGGGGCTGGTTAGGGGGGACCGGCAGATGAGGAATCCTCGAGGGTTGCGGCACGCTATCTGAACTTTCGAATTGTTTTAATGCGTAAAACAAAGGATGTTTATGTCCGTTTCACAACTACAGATCTGATATATTTGGATAAATATTAAATAATGATGCTTGTTTCATTTTTGCGGCATTATATGTGAAAGTGTTAATCTTGCTGTCTGTACTAACGTGTTGTCCTGATGACCTGCAGCTGGCTCAGTTTACTGTTAATGCTGGTTTCGGATAGCTCAAACACCGGACTGATGGACCCAGCGTCTTCTTCGGTGCCTCATGTCCGCGTGTTTGTCTGTCCATGACCCCTCTCCGTCACAGTGGCCGATCCCGACCAATAATACACCCACGGCATTGGACTCTGCTGTTCCACACCGCAGACAGACTCTGAATCTACCCTCCCCCGCGGGACCAATAATACACCCACGGCATTGGTCTCTGCTGTTCCACACCGCAGACAGACCCTGAATCTACCCTCCCCCGCGGGACCAATAATACACCCACGGCATTGGTCTCTGCTGTTCCACACCGCAGACAGACCCTGAATCTACCCTCCCCCGCGGGACCAATAATACACCCACGGCATTGGTCTCTGCTGTTCCACACCGCAGACAGACCCTGAATCTACCCTCCCCCGCGGGACCAATAATACACCCACGGCATTGGTCTCTGCTGTTCCACACCGCTGACACCCTGAATCTACCCTCCCCCGCGGGACCAATACTACACCCACGGCATTGGTCTCTGCTGTTCCACACCGCTGACACCCTGAATCTACCCTCCCCCGCGGGACCAATACTACACCCACGGCATTGGTCTCTGCTGTTCCACACCGCAGACAGACCCTGAATCTACCCTCCCCCGCGGGACCAATAATACACCCACGGCATTGGTCTCTGCTGTTCCACACCGCAGACAGACCCTGAATCTACCCTCCCCCGCGGGACCAATAATACACCCACGGCATTGGTCTCTGCTGTTCCACACCGCTGACACCCTGAATCTACCCTCCCCCGCGGGACCAATACTACACCCACGGCATTGGTCTCTGCTGTTCCACACCGCTGACAGACCCTGAATCTACCCTCCCCCGCGGGACCAATACTACACCCACGGCATTGGTCTCTGCTGTTCCACACCGCAGACAGACCCTGAATCTACCCTCCCCCGCGGGCAGTATTCCCCTGACAACACGTGCTAACTAGCTGGGGCGGGACCACCCCGGCAGCGCGCGGTAACCGGTTCCGCCGGGGCCGGGACTCGAGCCGCCGCCGTACGTCGCGCCTAATAAGCGCCTAATAAGGCGTCGCGCCTAATAAGGCGACTCAGTTACGGCGGGCGTTAGTATGCGGCGCGGGGGAGCCGTCCCCTGCTGCAGGCTGGCAGACACCGCGTGGGCCGGGGTTCCGCTTCCGATCCAAGGTCACGGGCGGCCCGCTGAGGTCATGACGACTGAGACCCAAGGTGACGAGCGCCTCTGAGGTCATGCCGAGTGATGAGCGACAGGTTCCGACCGGGCCTGACACACAGCCACTCCTGTGGCAGTGTTTATCGCTGGGTGGGCCCGGAGGAGCAGGGGTGGAGTCCCGGTGGGCCCGGAGGAGCAGGGGTGGAGTCCCGGTGGGCCCGGATGAGCAGGGTTGGAGTCCCGGTGGGCCCGGAGGAGCAGGGGTGGAGTCCCGGTGGGCCCGGAGGAGCAGGGGTGGAGTCCCGGTGGGCCCGGAGGAGCAGGGGTGGAGTCCCGGTGGGCCCGGAGGAGCAGGGGTGGAGTCCCGGTGGGCCCGGAGGAGCAGGGGTGGAGTCCCGGTGGGCCCGGAGGAGCAGGGTGGAGTCCCAGTGGGCCCGGAGGAGCAGGGTGGAGTACCGGTGGGCCCGGAGGAGCAGGGGTGGAGTCCCGGTGGGCCCGGAGGAGCAGGGGTGGAGTTCCGGTGGGCCCGGAGGAGCAGGGGTGGAGTCCCGGTGGGCCCGGAGGAGCAGGGGTGGAGTCCCGGTGGGCCCGGAGGGGGGGGGGGGGGGGGAGGGATATTCCCAGCTATAGCTGGGAATATTATAATTGTAAAATAATTATAAATAATCATTAATTGTGTGACTATAGTCACACAATTTTCATTCAGAGTTCAAGCAGACACATTTTCTGCTCGGTACTTTCTCGGCGTGGAAAATATCTGTAAAATGACTACTTAATCTACTCGGCTCTCACCGACGGGTGAACTTTATACAAGTCTGGCCTGGCCTGGCAAGACTGGCCTTTATTCAGTTGCACTCGCCAGCCAAACGTTATGCGTATCGCGTATCATTTCTGTTTTTTAACATCGGATGGCTACAAGTACATCTTCTCTGACCTCTTATGCTGACAAATAGCTGCACGGGGTGATCTGTGGCCTGGTTTACACTGACTGATGGCTGTCATCTCTGGAATACCCCGGCGCCCGCGCTGCGTGTCGCACATCCATCTTCGGAGTTACGAAATGACGCGCCGTTCGCGCACGTGGCGGGCCCAGGTGGCAGGGGAGGGGAGGTGGCGGGCCCAGGTGGCAGGGGAGGGGAGGTGGCGGGCCCAGGTGGCAGGGGAGGGGAGGGCAGGGCGAAGGGACGGTAAAACTGACCATCTGTGGCCTTCATCCATTATTCATCGGGCCTCGTTATGCTTGACTCGTGTCATGTTCTCAAATCTCGCTCTCAGCAAAACATTACAAAATCCGGCTGGTTTTGATACCCAAACTTCCAGCCGCTTCATTCCAGCGGGCGTTCCAGTTTTGACAGCTCAGCTGTCAGCATAGCGTTGTCCCTCGCCCACTCTACTTGCCATTCCCGTTTATCCTCGTTAACCCCTGTTCACCAGGACCCAGGCTGGTTCCGGAATATGACTACTGCTTCCTAGTTCCTATGGCAGTGACCTACACGAGTAGGTTTGATCCTCCGGCATGTCCCTTTTATAAGGGGCTGTATGACCGCCAACAAACTAACTCCTCGGAATGGACTAAACTTTCCTGACAGCATCACATGGCTGTCGTGCTGTCAGAAAACAACAACAATAACAACAATACCCCTGTTCGTTCCCGCACCCCTTGTACCCCTCTCGTCTTCTATCCCTTACAACAAACACCACCCTCCACCACTTACCTCACCACACCGTTTGACCGCCCCACCGCTCTGCCCCAGGCTACTTCGGCGACCCGCTGGCTCTGCCGAAGGGCGACTGTCACACCTGCGCCTGTAACCCTGTGGGCACGCTGCAGCTGGAGGACGAGTCGGACGGGCCGTACCTCTGTGACCAGCTCTCCGGGCAGTGCTCCTGCAAACCGTTCGTGGCCGGAGACAAGTGCCAGCGGTGTGTGAACGGATTCTGGAACATCCTCAGCGGAGAGGTGGGTGTGACGAGCCGAGCAGGACGTGGAGAGTGCTCAGTGGGAGTTGGGGGAGGATGGGGAGGCAGGAGATGGTGTACTCTGTTCGTGTTTGGCTTGGTTTCTGACGCCTTTGCTGCCCTGATGACAGTGGGTGCATTGATTCTTTAGTTTCCTGATACTTGGTTGGTGTGTTTATTTGAGTGACGTATTTGGTGTTTCTTGTTTCGGCACCACTTTGCAGTCGATGAACGCGTCGCTGCTCCTCGACTTGAAGTCCTGATCTTTGACCCAGTGCGATAATGATCCGCCGGTCTACGATATTGGCTTGCTCACTGCAGGATTTGTTTATCTATGTCAGGATTTGCTCACTGCAGGATGTATGTCCGATGAATGAAGCGCTGTTCTTCGCTATCCTGAACTGACCGCACCTGGTCAACCTGATCCGACATCAGGTCTGTCACAATTTGAACTCTGACCTGACCCCTGACCTGACCTCTGACCTAACCCCTGACCTAACCCCTGGCAGACCCCTGGCATGACCCCTGACCTGACCCCTGACCTGACCCCTGACCTGCCCCCTGACCTGACCCCTGACCTGACCCCTGACCTGACCCCTGACCTGACCCCTGACCTGACCCCTGACCTGACCCCTGACCTGACCCCTGACCTGACCCCTGACCTGACCTCTGACCTGGCCTCTGACCTGACCTCTGACCTGACCCCTGGCATGACCCCTGGCATGACCCCTGACCTGACCCCTGACCTGACCCCTGACCTGACCCCTGACCTGACCCCTGACCTGACCCCTGACCTGACCCCTGACCTGACCCCTGATCTGACCCCTGACCTGACCCCTGACCTGACCCCTGACCTGGCCCCTGACCTGACCCCTGACCTGACCCCTGACCTGACCCCTGACCTGACCCCTGACCTGACCCCTGACCTGACCCCTGACCTGACCCCTGACCTGACCCCTGACCTGACCCCTGACCTGACCCCTGACCTGACCCCTGACCTGACCCCTGACCTGACCCCTGACCTGACCCCTGACCTGACCCCTGATCTGACCCCTGACCTGACCCCTGACCTGACCCCTGACCCCTGACCCCTGACCTGACCCCTGACCTGACCCCTGACCTGACCCCTGACCTGACCCCTGACCTGACCCCTGACCTGACCCCTGACCTGACCCCTGACCTGACCCCTGACCTGACCCCTGACCTGACCCCTGACCTGACCCCTGACCTGACCCCTGACCTGACCCCTGACCTGACCCCTGACCTGACCCCTGACCTGACCCCTGACCTGACCCCTGACCTGACCCCTGACCTGATCCCTGACCTGACCCCTGACCTGACCCCTGACCTGACCTCTGACCTGACCTCTGACCTGACCTCTGACCTGACCTCTGACCTGACTTCTGACCTGACCTCTGACCTGACTTCTGGCCTGACTTCTGGCCTGACCTCTGGCCTGACCTCTGGCCTGACCTCTGGCCTGACCTCTGGCCTGACCTCTGGCCTGACCTCTGGCCTGACTTGCCATGCCCTGTCCTGACCTGACCTGACCTGTCCTGCCCTGACCTGTCCTGACCTGCCCTGACCTGCCCTGCCCTGCCCTGACCTGACCTGCCCTGCCCTGACCTGACCTCTTCCCGCAGGGATGCGAGGAGTGCGGCTGTGACCCTGTGGGCTCTTATAACGCCAGCTGCGAAATCACGACGGGACAATGCTTCTGCCGCGAGGGCGTGGTCGGCCAGCGCTGCGACCAGTGTGACGTCAACATGTTCGGCTTCTCGCTGGAGGGCTGTCAGCTGTGCGACTGCGACCTGATCGGCTCGCTCGAGCTGCAGTGCGACACCTTCGGACAGTGCCCGGTACGTACTGATGTGTGACGTCATTGCCGGGTACGTTCTGATGCGTGACGTCATAACCCGGTACGTACTGATGTGTGACGTCATTGCCCGGCACGTTCTAATGTATAACGTCACCTGTATACCAGCTGTAGACCTGTAATTATAAACAGTGTTTGATACTTGATCGGTAGGTTGGCTTGCTTGTGTTCGCTGGGTCAACAGTCTCAGCTTGCATCAGCTTGCGTGATGTGCGACTGGACACCTTGTTTGGGAGCTGCTGGGAGGAGATGACATTGAATTGTCGTCCACAAAAGGTCTGAAAGGCTATTTAATTAGCATTCAGACGAGCATTGGCCTATACCTGAGCCGTGCATTACCACATGTTATTAATTTATGAGGTACCTCCCTCAATTCATGCTTGGGCTTAGGCAAAAGCGGAAGGATGTATTTTGAAATCGCTGTCAATTTCTGTACTTTGATAACCTAGTTCAACTTCATTTATCGTCACCGGAAAAATAACACGATCGTTTATTTATCACGGTCCAACAGACGCGCACATCTGTCATCGCAGCCTAACCCACTCTCCACCACACGGGTGCAGCCGGCATACCTGTCAGTCATATCATCACAGCGAGGGAGCTCCCAGATCAGACCCACTCGGTCACCTCCCACCCCAGGGGAGGGGGGCTCAATCAGCCCCCCCCCCCACTCCACTCCACGCGGGGGGCTGCCTGATACCATCCACCCCACACCGATTACCCCGTCTGAGGCTGCAAACGACGCATATCTCCCGGCGTTCCCCTGCTCCGCGGTGCTCATAATTGGCCCGTTTGGCTGAGGGCGGCGCCGCAGCAGCCGTCGCGTGTGGTTTACTGGCGAGGTTCAGCACCTCTTCAGAGGCGGGTTACAGGCCCGGGAGCCGGCGGCGGGCGGCTGTACCCGACAGCTGCACGACGCAGCTTCTGGGCGGCAGTGGGCGGCAGTGGGCGGCTATGTCTGGCTTTCCTGGGATTGGCCGAGATGCTGCTGTCTACCGGAAATGGCTGTAACATGGGGTGTGGTTGGTGGTCCGGGGTATTATAGTCTAGGTGCAGCAAGGGCAAGTGTGACCTGTGTCTGGCCTTATTACGACGTGGTTGCGGCGGATGAATGGTATTTTACACGCGCATATCGCAAGGGATTTGTGAAAGCTGTGTTTCCCACAGTGACACGGTTTTCTGGTTTTTGTTTTGCAAAAGTGTCGTGTAAGTAGGAGTTACGACATATAGCTTCTGGTATTTTACGGATGCGTAGTTCGGCGCAGGTTTTCTGCGATACAACGCGGATTAAAATATCACACGAGTATTAGCGGCTTTCATGTTTATCGTGCCAAGCCAATCGTGCCAAGTGTACAGTGCCATGATTATGAAGGAAATTCGTGTCAGGTTTCCATTGCCGAGAAAGCGTGCCTGATTCTAGTAGTCTGGTTCCAATGCATTGCAACTCATTCATGCCTGGTTTTCAGTGTCGGAAGAACGTGACTGATTCAAGTCTGGTTTCCGGTACGTGGTAACCCATTCATGGGCCAGGTTTTCAGTGTCGACAGAACGTGACCGATTGGTGTCTGGTTTTCAGTGCCGGGAGAATGTCGAGGGCATTCGTTGTGACCGCTGCAAGGAAAACAAGTACGACCGCCAGGCCGGCTGCCGAGGTGAGTACCGAAACGCGTCAGGTGAACCCTGCGTGCCACGCTCTGTTACTGTGCAGTTTCAGGAGCGGAGAGTTGTCTGAGATCCAGATCACCAGATTTCTGGGCTGATCCAGACGCCATCTCGGCACAGTGGAAATTACTGCAGCTTTCTCGTCTTCTGACGCCTACGAGACACACGGGATGCGTTTTTCTCTAAATGAAGTATGACAAGTGGCATAAAGCGGACATGATAGTTACTGGCCATGGCGGAAAGGCACATGATAGTTACGTAAAGCGGACATGATAGTTACTGGCCATGGCGGAAAGGCACATGATAGTTGCGTAAAGCGGACATGATAGTTACTGGCCATGGCGGAAAGGCACATGATAGTTACGTAAAGCGGACATGATAGTTACTGGCCATGGCGGAAAGGCACATGATAGTTACGTAAAGCGGACATGATAGTTACTGGCCATGGCGGAAAGGCACATGATAGTTACGTAAAGCGGACATGATAGTTACTGGCCATGGCGGAAAGGCACATGATAGTTACGTAAAGCGGACATGATAGTTACTGGCCATGGCGGAAAGGCACATGATAGTTACGTAAAGCGGACATGATAGTTACGTAAAGCGGACATGATAGTTACTGGCCATGGCGGAAAGGCACATGATAGTTACGTAAAGCGGACATGATAGTTACTGGCCATGGCGGAAAGGCACACGATAGTTACGTAAAGCGGACATGATAGTTACTGGCCATGGCGGAAAGGCACATGATAGTTACGTAAAGCGGACATGATAGTTACGTAAAGCGGACATGATAGTTACTGGCCATGGCGGAAAGGCACATGATAGTTACGTAAAGCGGACATGATAGTTACTGGCCATGGCGGAAAGGCACACGATAGTTACGTAAAGCGGACATGATAGTTACTGGCCATGGCGGAAAGGCACACGATAGTTACGTAAAGCGGACATGATAGTTACTGGCCATGGCGGAAAGGCACATGATAGTTACGTAAAGCGGACATGATAGTTACTGGCCATGGCGGAAAGGCACATGATAGTTACGTAAAGCGGACATGATAGTTACTGGCCATGGCGGAAAGGCACATGATAGTTACGTAAAGCGGACATGATAGTTACGTAAAGCGGACATGATAGTTACTGGCCATGGCGGAAAGGCACATGATAGTTACGTACAGCGGACATGATAGTTACTGGCCATGGCGGAAAGGCACATGATAGTTACGTAAAGCGGACATGATAGTTACTGGCCATGGCGGAAAGGCACATGATAGTTACGTAAAGCGGACATGATAGTTACGTAAAGCGGACATGATAGTTACTGGCCATGGCGGAAAGGCACATGATAGTTACGTAAAGCGGACATGATAGTTACTGGCCATGGCGGAAAGGCACACGATAGTTACGTAAAGCGGACATGATAGTTACTGGCCATGGCGGAAAGGCACACGATAGTTACGTAAAGCGGACATGATAGTTACTGGCCATGGCGGAAAGGCACATGATAGTTACGTAAAGCGGACATGATAGTTACTGGCCATGGCGGAAAGGCACATGATAGTTACGTAAAGCGGACATGATAGTTACTGGCCATGGCGGAAAGGCACATGATAGTTACGTAAAGCGGACATGATAGTTACTGGCCATGGCGGAAAGGCACATGATAGTTACGTAAAGCGGACATGATAGTTACGTAAAGCGGACATGATAGTTACTGGCCATGGCGGAAAGGCACATGATAGTTACGTAAAGCGGACATGATAGTTACGTAAAGCGGACATGATAGTTACTGGCCATGGCGGAAAGGCACATGATAGTTACGTAAAGCGGACATGATAGTTACGTAAAGCGGACATGATAGTTACTGGCCATGGCGGAAAGGCACATGATAGTTACGTAAAGCGGACATGATAGTTACTGGCCATGGCGGAAAGGCACACGATAGTTACGTAAAGCGGACATGATAGTTACTGGCCATGGCGGAAAGGCACACGATAGTTACGTAAAGCGGACATGATAGTTACTGGCCATGGCGGAAAGGCACATGATAGTTACGTAAAGCGGACATGATAGTTACTGGCCATGGCGGAAAGGCACATGATAGTTACGTAAAACGGACATGATAGTTACTGGCCATGGCGGAAAGGCACATGACCAAAAAAAAGAAGCGGTAAGACAAAGGTAAGACGAAAGTATGCGTACCGAGTTGACACAAAAGTAGCGGATTAGGGACAGAACATAATTTATGGAGAACTTATCCGCTAATATTTCCAGCAGCTGCAAATTCCTAGAGATTTTCTTCCACGTGACTTAATGAAAAATACCCAGCTTTCACTACCCAACCCTATCCGCGACAATATATAGGCCAAGCTCTGGCGAACAACTACGCCAGCGCTGTAGCGTGGCTAATCCGCGACAAAGCGCTCCTTTAACGGCGCCTTTAAAAGAGCAGTGCGCGCCGCGCGCGGCCGCCGGCGTCCGCCGCATCTCGGGAAGACATATGACCGGTGTTGTATCCAAGACCAGTCCCTCGTCTCCCGCCCGCGCTTGGCGCTCAGAAGCCCGCTTTGAATGCCTCCACCGGCGGCTCACTCGTTTGTCAGGCGAGGGTATTGAAAGGCTATCGGCTAATCGGTTAACAATGACTCCTCCCTGCCTGTGCGGCTCGACTCGACTGAGCTCGGCTCGGCGAGGTCCGGCCCGGCCCGGCCCGGCGCGGGGCGGGATGGGGTGAGGTGATGCGGGGTTGGAGACGGCTGCCAGCTGTCCGGGCAGCGGCAGTCGTCGCCGCTTCAGGGTCTCAAGACGGTGTCTCGGGCCCTTTCTTGTGCCATTCTGGGGAGTGGGGAGCCCTCCGTCGCCTCCTGCCTCGCATTTCTTAAGCCGTGATCTGGAGTCTCAGTCACACCGGAGTCACAGACGGCCGAGCGGTGTGATTGGTTCAACCGATTCCTGACATTCGGCGTTTACCGAACGATGTTATTGTGTGTTCTTCCTTGTAGTTTGCTTACATCAGTATGCTATTTTGTCCGTCTAGGTTAGCCGCTTCCATGGATCTTGAACGATTGGCCTCACCATTCGGGGAAATTTCTCCAGTCGGCCACCGCGCGGCCGATGGCTGGAAATTTATCCAGTCGGCCACCGCGCGGCCGATGGCTGGAAATTTATCCAGCCGGCCACCGCGCGGCCGATGGCTGGAAATTTATCCAGCCGGCCACCGCGCGGCCGATGGCTGGAAATTTATCCAGCCGGCCACCGCGCGGCCGATGGCTGGAAATTTATCCAGTCGGCCACCGAGAGGCCGATGGCTGGAAATTTCTCCAGCCGGCCACCGAGAGGCCGATGGCTGAAACTATTTTCCTTTGTGGTACATACTTCGTATATTCACTTTGCATTCTGCGGTTAATTTGTTTCATTCTCCTGTGCCTGATGACATTGAACATTCATACTTTCACTTAGCTGGGTGGTGGGCATCTGTCATGACATTTCTAGCAGTACTGTGAGCTCTGCTCTGACCTACCTTGTTATGTCCGGACACAAACAGCTGACACGTCTGGACAGCTGACGTCTGGACAGCTGACGTCTGGACAGTCTGACGTCTGGACAGTCTGACGTCTGGACAGTCTGACGTCTGGACAGTCTGACGTCTGGACAGTCTGACGTCTGGTGAGCTGACGTCTGGACAGTCTGGACGTCTGGACAGTCTGACGTCTGGACAGTCTGACGTCTGGACAGTCTGACGTCTGGACAGTCTGACGTCTGGACAGTCTGACGTCTGGACAGTCTGACGTCTGGACAGTCTGACGTCTGGACAGTCTGACGTCTGGACAGTCTGACGTCTGGACAGTCTGACGTCTGGTGAGCTGACGTCTGGACAGTCTGACGTCTGGTGAGCTGACGTCTGGACAGTCTGACGTCTGGACAGTCTGACGTCTGGACAGTCTGACGTCTGGACAGTCTGACGTCTGGACAGTCTGGACGTCTGGACAGTCTGACGTCTGGACAGTCTGACGTCTGGACAGATGACGTGTGGACAGTCTGACGTCTGGACAGCTGATGTCCGGCCAGCTGACGTGCTAACATAGGACCTTAAATGATTACGGCGGACGGGCCTTTAACCTGCCGACTGTGCCGCTGACGCCAATCGATATTCGGATCGTCCATAGCCGAACGTGCCGGTCCCGACATTTTGGTTCGGTCGGTGTCATTGTCATGGCACCTTAGGATTTTTTTTTTGTCAGCTACCGGGTAGCTCCTAGTCACCTCGGAGGCCGTTTCGGGCAGCTCTGGTGCCGTTGCCGGGAGGTTCTGGTCAACTTCAGGGTCGTTCCGGGCAGCTCCAGTGTCGGCTGACCGATATCGGCTCGCTCCTGACTCACACGGCTCCTGTAAAAAGGCACCGTCGGCCGCCGCAACGTGACCACGCGCCAGGAACGGGAGCAGTGGGCTCCGGTGTCGGCCACCCCCGCCCCCGCCCCCGCCCCCGCCCCCGCCGCGGCCGGCGGGTGCCATGCGGGCCGGTGGCCGCCCACCGGCTGGTACCGGGAGGGGCCGGGAGGGGCCGGGAGGGGCCGAGAGGGACCGAGAGGGGCCGAGAGGGGCCGAGAGGGGCCGAGAGGGGCCGAGAGGGGCCGGGAGGGGCCGGGAGGGGCCGGGAGGGGCCGGGAGGGTGAGGACTGAGAGACTGATTGTGGACCTGACAAGCGGAAGTCGTTTTTCGAGGCCGATTGAGATGTGAATTATTGTCAGGGTGTGGAAACCAGCTGACTGGTTTGGCTGCTCCGCCGGCTATCCGTGTGATCGGTATTTATTGCAGCTCCTCCAAATGGTGGTGGCAGTGGTTGATCCAGTGATCCAGTGGTTGATCCAGTGCCGATCTTGATTCATAACGCCGGGACATGCGATGCATTCAGGAGTCGTCGGCCTCACAAAATTGGTCTCTGTACGCGACAGTGGCGAGGCTGGGCTGAATGAACTCTGCTGGGCGCTGCCGAAAACGTAAGACTGGTCTGCGCCCACGGCCCTGCGGATCGGGCGTCCCCGCGATCACGGACGATCACGGTGAATCGAACTGGCTGCACGTCACGGCACCCAACTACACAGTGTACAGCGCCTTACGGACCGACCGGGAACGGCGACTACACAGTGTACAGCGCCTTACGGACCGGCCGGGAACGGCGACTACACAGTGTACAGCGCCTTACGGACCGGCCGGGAACGGCCACTACACAGTGCACAGCGCCTTACGGACCGGCCGGGAACGGCCACTACACAGTGTACAGCGCCTTACGGACCGGCCGGGAACGGCCACTACACAGTGTACAGCGCCTTACGGACCGGCCGGGAACGGCCACTACACAGTGTACAGCGCCTTACGGACCGGCCGGGAACGGCGAGGTGCGGGCATAGCACGACACGGCATGCACAGGACACACTGCACAGGACACACTGCACAGGACACACACAGAACCTGACACGGTCATCACAGAGACTGGTCAGCCGTGCCTCTCCCCGCCTCACCTCACTCGGGGGCTGTCGGTATCCCACCTCACTGACGGCGGCCTCTCCACGCTCCCAGGCGGCCTCACGGGTCCAACGGCACACCTGGCGTACCTCGCCCTGGTCATGTTGTCGGTACCGTACCTCTCCACGCTCCCAGGCGGCCTCACGGGTCCAACTAACACACCTGGTATACCTCGCCCGTGTCATGTTTTCGGTACCGTACCTCTCCACGCTCCCATGCCAGCTCACGAGTCCTGCCAACACACCTGCCGACTGTTGAGTCAGCTGTGGTGACGCATGACTTATCGTCGGCTCATAGCGCGCTGGTTCAGAGACTCCGCGGCTTGCTGCAGCTCGGTATGTGTTTGAATAGTGATATGAGGAGCAGGAGGTGACTACATACCTCCGAGTGTCAGCGATGTCTGTCCCGGAGGAATTGCGATCGAGGAATTTAGTCCTGAATCACAGGTGAAATGTGGATTGTGTAAATGGTCCACTTTAGACTGTCAGTTCTCAGCCCTGAGTGCTAATGTATTAGAAGATTGCCGAACTGCAAGGTCACGTGGTCACGTGTGACGTGCAAGGTCATCACTCATGTTTTGTTCCAGGAAGGAATTACCATGCTATTTTGCTTTACCTATCGCACATCTCTGCTGTCCAACGACCGCAAACCAAGTATCGTCTGCGAGGCTGAAGGTTGCCGATAATAAAAACCGAACTAAAGGCAGCACAGTAGGCAGTTTATAGGCAGTACACAGTGGGTAGTAGACAGTAGTTCCTTCAGAATGGGCGTGCGTCATATTTGGAGACTCGTTGTCGTGACGCTGTTCTGGCTAAGCGAAGGCTGCGGAAGGGCGTACCGTGACCGTGCGACTTCAGATGACAGCTGCTGACGTTAGGAAGATAAAAACGTTTGACAGGCTGACGTTGCCTGTCAGACTGTCCAGGTCGCTGCGTGACATGTCTGCAGCATGTTTCCGGGAACTGTGTGCACCACAGCTGCTGTGGCCGGTGAATGGAATTTAGCCACGATGCCACGATGCCACGATGCCACGAGCAGGCGCAATACCGGCACAGGTCGTTTGCGGGTAGGCTATTCGTGGTACTGTCCCACCGGTGCCGGGAATGGGTTCTCACCCGGCGGCCGGCGGTCATGGGAGCGGCAGTAGCCGTGCGAACCTACAGTCTGCACGGATTCAGCCCCACGGTGGAGGGCTGGCCGGACTGCGGTGGTAAGAGGTTAGCTCTGCCCACGGTGGAGGGCTGGCCGGACTGCGGTGGAAAGAGGTTAGCTCTGCCCACGGTGGAGGGCAGGCCGGACTGCGGTGGTAAGAGGTTAGCTCTGCCCACGGTGGAGGGCAGGCCGGACTGCGGTGGTAAGAGGTTAGCTCTGCCCACGGTGGAGGGCTGGCCGGACTGCGGTGGAAATAGGTTAGCTCTGCCCACGGTGGAGGGCAGGCCGGACTGCGGTGGTAAGAGGTTAGCTCTACCCACGGTGGAGGGCAGGCCGGACTGCGGTGGAAAGAGGTTAGCTCTGCCCACGGTGGAGGGCAGGCCGGACTGCGATGGACAGAGGTTAGCTCTGCCCACGGTGGAGGGCAGGCCGGACTGCGGTGGAAAGAGGTTAGCTCTGCCCACGGTGGAGGGCAGGCCGGACTGCGGTGGAAAGAGGTTAGTTCTTCCCACGGTGGAGGGCAGGCCGGACTGCGGTGGAAAGAGGTTAGCTCTGCCCACGGTGGAGGGCAGGCCGGACTGCGGTGGAAAGAGGTTAGCTCTGCCCACGGTGGAGGGCTGGCCGGACTGCGGTGGAAAGAGGCTAGCTCTGCGCTTTTTGGGGTCCGTTATGTTTCTGAACAGGGCAGGTGGTATTTCTCGCTCCTCGCTCAGGAGGTATGAGAAAACGGAACTAGGAACGTAGGGCAGAGACGTTTTCTCGAGACTCAATAGCAAGGCGGAAGCCATAATAAATAAGTAACCTAAGATGAGAAGTTCCTATGATTATACAAAATAAATTAATTTCGTATGCTAACATATGTGAGTTATTGTTGTTCACGAAACTCTGACAGGCGTCTTAACATGTCAGCAAAACCCTTCAATGTCCATATGATTGATACTGTCTGTCGCCGGCCTGCTCGTTCTGAAGCAGCTCCAGCTCCAGCTCCAGCTCCAGCTCCAGCTCCAGCAGTTCCAGCTGTGTCTGTCTGCCGAGTGTCTGGCTCTTCCCAGTTCCCTGACAGTGCAGCGCCGCAGCGATGGGGGCGGGTCGTCACGAGCCACGGCGCCATCTGGCGGCGGGACCTCGCATCTCACTGCCGCCGCCGCCGCCGCCGCCGCCGTGCCTGGACCACGGACGGGGTTCAGTCCTGGTTCAGTCGCTTCTCGAGGCTGGCGACGCGGCGGGGAGGCGATGCTGCCGAGTCTTGCTTGGCGAGCTGAGTCTTGGTGCGGTGAGTGGGACGTGGTGTGCCGACTCGAGTGGAGTGCTGATAGCGGTGTGATGTGAGATGTGACGTGAACTGAGTGCTCCACACTCTGCGGTGAGCGAGTTGCGCTCCAGTGAGCGAGCTGCGAGTTGAGCTCGTGCAAGCTCTAGATGTGGCGATCGGGTCTCAGTCGAATCCACATGGATGAGAGGCGTGCCATGCGGGTTGTATACATACTGGTGTCAGATCGACCGAGATGTGCTAAATGGCCTAATGGCCAGGCCCTTATTTGGACCCAGTGCGGTGCTGGGCGAATCGCTACTGAACGACCACCAGGTCAACCGACTTCTCAGTCAGATCTCATTATAATTCAGTGGTTATCGGAGCCTCATTGGCTCCGGGAGACGCCGCCCTGAACCTCTGTTAAACCTACCGACGATCCGACAGCGCCCAGTTTGACCGGAGACGGCACTTCACTGTGCTCAGTGACTGTCGCGATTGCATTTTGAGTCCTGCTCATGGTTTAATCTCACCCAGTCCATGAGGCTCAGACCTGGTGACCAGATTTCTCTGTCACCGTTGGCCAGTGGTGCTATTTCCGAGTCGGGTGACCGGTGAGGTGACCCGACTAGACCGGAGTACGGCGGACGGGGGTCATAAGGTTCAGGTCTGCTGGTTGTCTTGCCCAGTCTTCTGCTAACATCGATTTGGGTCAATGACGACTATGTTCGGGTTTGGTGACTATCAAGACCCCTTCGTGGACTAGTGACGGCTGTGTCCAGGTCGGATGATTGGCTCAGTCGCGGGCAGAGGGCACGTCTGGGCGGAAGGTGGTGCGGTTCAGGTTCTGCGACTGGACCTCTGCGGACGGGTGTGTCGTGTGACGGGTGTGTCGTGTGACGGGTGTGTCGTGTGACGGGTGTATCGGTGACGGGTGTGTCGTGTGACGGGTGTGTCGTGTGACGGGTGTGTCGGTGACATATGTGTCGTGTGACGGGTGTGTCGGTAACGGGTGTGTCGTGTGGCGGGTGTGTCGTGTGACGGGTGTGTCGTGTGACAGATGTGTCGTGTGACGGGTGTGTCGTGTGACGGGTGTGTCGGTAACGGGTGTGTCGTGTGACGGGTGTGTCGTGTGACGGGTGTGTCGTGTGATGGGTGTGTCGTGTGATGGGTGTGTCGTGTGACAGATGTGTCGGTGACGGGTGTGCCGTGTGACGGGTGTGTCGTGTGACGGGTGTGTCGTGTGACGGGTGTGTCGGTGACGGGTGTGCCGTGTGACGGATGTGTCGTGTGACGGGTGTGTCGGTGACGGGTGTGTCGTGTGACGGGTGTGTCGGTGACGGGTGTGTCGTGTGATGGGTGTGTCGTGTGACAGATGTGTCGTGTGACGGGTGTGTCGTGTGACGGGTGTGTCGTGTGACGGGTGTGTCGGTGACGGGTGTGTCGTGTGACGGGTGTGTCGTGTGACGGGTGTGTCGTGTGACGGGTGTGTCGTGTGACGGGTGTGTCGTGTGACGGGTGTGTCGGTGACGGGTGTGTCGTGTGACGGGTGTGTCGTGTGACGTGGCCAGGCGAGGTCGCAGGACGGCAAGTCGGCAGGCCGTCGGAGCGCAGCGGGCGGCCCGTCACATTAACTGATGAAGCTGTCACTCAACCCGCCCGGGAATTCAGAAAATCTGATCACAGCCCGATGGAGAAACTGTGACGTGACGGGCGCCCGGAACTTCGTTATCACGGCGAATGATTTGCCAAACGCTCCGCGTGACGGCTGGACCGCTATGACTTCGATCAAATTTACCGCAGGTATTCCAATCATTACGAATCCTCCTGACGTCATGGCCTATTCGGAGCAGACTCGAGGAACAATGCTAACCATGGGAGTTACGACAGGCGGTTCGTTCTGTCCAAGGGCGCCGCCCCCTTCCAAAAGTTTGGGGGCGGAGGCATTCCGAAGTCGATTCTTTCCATGCAACGCCCATGGCGTAATGTTTAAATCCGAAAATGGGGGGGGGGGGACACGTCTCCCCGTCCCCCTGTGGCGGAGCCCCTGGTTCTGTCGGCAGTGTTGGTTACCAATGCTATCCAAAGACCGTGACCAGTATGGTGATGCGCACTCGTCGAAACGAAGAATGGCATTACTAAAGCCTATCGTCTATTATCTGCTAATTCCTATTCATTCATCCTAATCCATTCTATTCAGCCTATTCATCCTAATAACGCCGTCATGGCCTAATAACGCCTGACCGCGTTATTTCTAGGGAAATAACAAGGGTCTGCTAATTTTATTTTGCAACTCGTTCAAAGCAACTGTTTTCGAATAACAGTCCCATAAAAGTGTGTAAAATTCGCGGTATCCCTGAGTGTGTAGGGACGGGATGATCCCTGCACAGTACAGTACAGTCCCTGCACAGGCCGTTCCCGGGATGATGCCCCATAATAAAGCATGTTAATTGTTGTTTTAGGCTCGGCAAAGCGCTCGTCGACTTCAAATCGAGTCTGGTGTATCAATATAGCAGGGGCGTCGCCACACAAATTTTGAGTGTCTTGGTGGGCGGGGGCTGGGCTACCAGGTGTGTGTGTGTGTGTGGGGGGGGGGGGGGGGCAGCCATGGATGTTTGGCCCCCTACTATCATAGGACTTGTGTTAAAATCCGGCTAAGCTGGGGGGGGGGGGGCGTAACGAGCCTGCCCCCCCCCCCCCCCGTAGCGACGCCCCTGCAAGAGTCTGTGTCCATTTTGCGTGATCTTACCTCGCTACACATTACCGTTAATGTGTAGCGAGGTACCGTTACCGTTAATGTTACCGTTAATGTACCGACAGTCTGCGGGGGAAAGGGGTAACATTTTGGAATCCATTGTATTCTGAAAGCTCCATAAAACTGCCACTCATTCTCAGACGAATCCCTCTCTCGCTCTTCGCTGCGTATACACGGTAGGTTTCTGGGACCGGGCTAAACTAACATTTACCGTGGCGGCGGCGGAGGAACGCGGATCCGCGGGACACCACACGGCGACGTCTCCTGATTCAGTCTGATTCGCGGTGAGAATGCAGGGACGACCACACGGGCCGCTAATCCTCGGACAGTGTTTGGACGCGACCGTCGGCTTGTGGCCGTTTTTAGCGCCGGGTTAGTGTCATTGTGTCACGGCGGGTGACGCCGGATGTCGGCGCCACAGTCAGTGTCATTGTGTCGCGGCGGGTGACGCCGTGGGTCGGCGCCACAGTCAGTGTCATTGTGTCGCGGCGGGTCTCGCCGTGGGTCGGTGCCACAGTTAGCTTGCGTCCGCGGGCTGGTCAGTTTTAGTGTTTTTTATTCTCTTCTCGCCCTGGTACCCAGGAGCCAAAACTTTGGTCACCAGTATATATGCACTGAGGCCATTGAAGCTTCCTACGGGACATGTTTCTAGATATCATCTGAGACAGAATTTATTAGAACCACCGATTTTGAAGTATGGATTATATTTGCAATACCGACTAAACCAGATCAGAATAGTTCATGGTCATGCCATTCATCGTTCTCATTCGAAAATTCCTTTGGAAAAGTAGCGGTTCTTTCCAAAGACGCTTTAGTTTCCGGTGCTCACTTGCTACCTGTTCCTAATTATACACACTCCTCACGCCAGCGTCGACCCAAAATCAACCATTCCTCCATTCCATTACCACCTCCGACCTACCCCAATGGGCCACTATCAGCCTTCCCCGTCCCGACCCCGTCCCGACCCCGTCCCGACCCGGCGGCGGCCCCCGGCGGGCGGCGGCCGCTGCGTGAATGTCCACACCGCCGGGCTGCGTCGGGTCGCGTCGGCAGCCGGCTGTGTTGACCATGCCGCCGCTATCCGTCTAATTGATCGGCGGCGTCCCGAGGTGTTGGCCGCGCGTCGCGCGCCGCCCTCGACGAACACAAACACGCCGCCAGAGTGGTTTTTACAGCGCGCACGGCGCGGCCGCCGGGCCGGCCGACCCGCCCCCTGGCCAGGTCACGTCGCATGGGGTTGTTTGTGACCGGCATGTTCGCCAGAGGAGGGATCCGAACCATGGGGTGGCAGGAACCGGAGAATTGCAGGCGTGGCGATCTGCTGGGAGATCGGGAGAGGTAGTTAGGAGAGAGGGAGAGGTAGTTGGGAGGTCGGAAGAGGTAGGTGGGAGAGATGGAGAGGTGGTTGGGAGGTCGGGAGAGGTAGTTGGGAGGTCGGTAGAGGTAGGTGGGAGGTCGGGAGAGGTGGTTGGGAGGTCGGGAGAGATATTTGGGAGGTTGGGAGAGGGGGAGAGGTAGTTTGGAGAGAGGGAGAGGTGGTTGGGAGATCGGGAGAGGTAGTTGGGAGAGAGGGAGAGATAAGAGTTGGAGAGTCTCGCCTGGGATGGCAGGGTGGTGGTGAGAGTTGGAGTCTCGCCTGGGATGGCAGGGTGGTGGTGAGAGTTGGAGTCTCGCCTGGGATGGCAGGGTGGTGGTGAGAGTTGGAGTCCGGCGGAGGATGCCGACTGGAGCCGGTGAGGGATGCCGGTGAGGGATGCCGCCTGTCGGATGACGTGAACGGTTTGATGTTTCATATCTCTCTCTGTCAGAGCCCAGAGGTCGTCGTTGGCTCTGCGCTGGAAGGCTTGGTGGCAGACGCTGTGTATATTCATACTTGGCGGGGTTGGTGCAGGTCGTATAGGTACCGTTTGTATTGGCTAACAGGTGCAGCTAAAAAGTGCGGCAAAAAACTATGTTTGTATTAACTGTGGGCTTTGTTTTTTTTTACATTTGATGCGTCTGTCGCTTTTGTGTGATCCTATACAAAACTAAAGTCCAAATGTACTTAATTGTATTAGATTGGTGATTGTGCCCTGCTAATGTCATTATCAGTGAAATCCTGAGCCGAGCTCGGCTCAGGCTTTTACAATGACTCCTGTGGCCTGCCTCCTGATGACTCCTGTGGCCTGTCTCCTGCCGGCGTCAAGTCTTCTCGTCTCCCGGCGGTGATGCCGGCACACTATCGGTTGTTTCCTGCTGGCTGCCGATCCCGTCCCATGGATGCGCGTGTACCGCCCCAATCCCATCCGACCGCCGGTAACGAACCTCTGAACCTTCCGATCGGCGCGGTGTTTGTGCCGTAATGGCCCGATTATGGCGCGCTCGCCGCCGCCGCCCGGGAAATTAATGTCCGCCCACATTCAATTAAACGGCTCTACCTGCGGGGCCCGGCCGGCGGAGATGAAGTGTCCATAGCTGGAACGCGAGCCGCCGCCGCCGCCAGTGTCGGGCGTTAATGAAGTTCGCAACACGGCGCCGTATCGGCCCACTATCACTATCGAGGCAGGGCGCCGACTGCCGGCGTGTGCCCGGGTCGAGGCAGGGCGCCGACTGCCGGCGTGTGCCCGGGTCGAGGCAGGGCGCCGACTGCCGGCGTGTGCCCGGGTCGAGGCAGGGCGCCGACTGCCGGCGTGTGCCCGGGTTGAGGCAGGGCGCCGACTACCGGCGTGTGCCCGGGTCGAGGCAGGGCGCCGACTGCCGGCGTGTGCCCGGGTCGAGGCAGGGCGCCGACTGCCGGCGTGTGCCCGGGGGTCGAGGCAGGGCGCCGACTGCCGACGTGTGCCCGGGTCGAGGCAGGGCGCCGACTGCCGGCGTGTGCCCGGGTCGAGGCAGAGCGCCGACTGCCGGCGTGTGCCCGGGTCGAGGCAGGGCGCCGACTGCCGGCGTGTGCCCGGGTCGAGGCAGGGCGCCCACTGCCGGCGTGTGCCCGGGTCGAGGAAGGGCGCCGACTGCCGGCGTGTGCCCGGGTCGAGGCAGGGCGCCGACTGCCGGCGTGTGCCCGGGTCGAGGCAGGACGCCGACTGCCGGCGTGTGCCCGGGTCGAGGCAGGGCGCCGACTGCCGGCGTGTGCCCGGGTCGAGGCAGGGCGCCGACTGCCGGCGTGTGCCCGGGTCGAGGCAGGACGCCGACTGCCGGCGTGTGCCCGGGTCGAGGCAGGGCGCCGACTGCCGGCGTGTGTCCGGGTCGAGGCAGGGCGCCGACTGCCGGCGTGTGCCCGGGTCGAGGCAGGGCGCCGACTGCCGGCGTGTGCCCGGGTCGAGGCAGGGCGCCGACTGCCGGCGTGTGCCCGGATCGAGGCAGGGCGCCGATTGCCGGCGTGTGCCCGGGTCGGAACACGGCGCCGATTGCCGGCGTGTGCCCGGGTCGAGGCAGGGCGCCGATTGCTGGCGTGTGTCCGGGTCGAGGCAGGGCGCCGATTGCTGGCGTGTGCCCGGGTCGAGGCAGGGCGCCGATTGCTGGCGTGTGCCCGGGTCGGAACACGGCGCCGATTGCCGGCGTGTGCCCGGGTCGAGGCAGGGCGCCGATTGCTGGCGTGTGGCCGGGTCGAGGCAGGGCGCCGATTGCTGGCGTGTGCCCGGGTCGAGGCAGGGCGCCGATTGCTGGCGTGTGTCCGGGTCGGAACACGGCGCCGATTGCTGGCGTGTGCCCGGGTCGAGGCAGGGCGCCGATTGCTGGCGTGTGCCCGGGTCGAGGGAGGGCGCCGATTGCTGGCGTGTGCCCGGGTCGGAACACGGCGCCGATTGCCGGCGTGTGCCCGGGTCGAGACAGGGCGCGGGCTGTCTTCTCGTGGTAATCTGGTAGAACGTGCTTTACTTATTCCGTCGTTATGAGCTCGCCATTTGATGGTTTTAGTAGGCAGGTTGTCTGTTAGACGACGTTTGTTTAACAAGGTAATCATAAGTTTACCGTTCCTTGTCTCATTACGATGAACCCTACTTCTTCAAGATCGGTGCAGTCGGCTATGTCGGTCTGGCCTGTCGGGTTTGATTGGGTCGAGCAGATTATGTCGGCTCAGTCCTCTAACTTCCACAGTCGCTGATAGGTGATGAACTGTGAGCTGCTGTCTGTGAGCTGTGAGCTGCTGTGAGCTGCTGTGAGCTGCTGTGAGCTGCTGTGAGCTTCTGTGAGCTGCTGTGAGCTGCTGTGAGCTGCTGTGAGCAGCTGTGAGCTGCTGTCTGTGAGCTGTGAGCTGCTGTGAGCTGCTGTGAGCTGCTGTGAGCTGCTGTCTGTGAGCTGTGAGCTGCTGTGGGCTGCTGTCTGAGCTGTGAGCTGCTGTGAGCTGCTGTGAGCTGCTGTATGTGAGCTGTGAGCTGCTGTGAGCTGCTGTGAGCTGCTGTCTGTGAGCTGTGAGCTGCTGTGGGCTGCTGTCTGAGCTGTGAGCTGCTGTGAGCTGCTGTGAGCTGCTGTGAGCTGCTGTGAGCTGCTGTGGGCTGCTGTCTGAGCTGTGAGCTGCTGTGAGCTGCTGTGAGCTGCTGTGAGCTGCTGTGAGCTGATGTGAGCTGCTGTCTGTGAGCTGTGAGCTGCTGTGGGCTGCTGTCTGAGCTGTGAGCTGCTGTGAGCTGCTGTGAGCTGCTGTGAGCTGCTGTCTGAGCTGTGAGCTGCTGTGAGCTGCTGTGAGCTGCTGTCTCCCGACACTCTGCTTCCCGTGCAGAGTGTCGGGAGACAGCAGTGAACGTCCCGTGGGAAGACGTTCAGCGCCGCGGCGGTTCGACTCTCCGTCGGCAGGAGCGCCACTGGCCTCCCCTGCTGCCTGCCGGTTCCGCCAGCTCCATTAGCATATAGGCGGTCCAGGTGTGCCGTCTAGATGTGTGCCATGAAGGTCGGCCCGCACCCTAACGGCCGGCGGAGAGTAGCATATCGGCGGTCCAGGTGTGCCGTCTAGCTGTGTGCCATGAAGGTCGGCCCGCGCCCTAACGGCCGGCGGAGAGTAGCATATCGGCGGTCCAGGTGTGCCGTCTAGCTGTGTGCCATGAAGGTCGGCCCGCGCCCTAACGGCCGGCGGAGAGTAGCATATCGGCGGTCCAGGTGTGCCGTCTAGTTGTGTGCCATGAAGGTCGGCCCGCGCCCTAACGGCCGGCGGAGAGTAGCATATCGGCGGTCCAGGTGTGCTGTCTAGCTGTGTGCCATGAAGGTCGGCCCGCGCCCTAACGGCCGGCGGAGAGTAGCATATCGGCGGTCCAGGTGTGCCGTCTAGCTGTGTGCCATGAAGGTCGGCCCGCGCCCTAACGGCCGGCGGAGCTGCACGGCCTCGCCGCCGGAGCCGGGGTTGCACTCGATATGACTAACGAGTGCACCCTAATGAGACTAACGAGTGCACCGGCCACGGACGGCAGTCTGTACTGTGCTGCAGTCTGTACTGTACTGTGCAGGGACCGGACCGGTGCAGGTGCAGTCTGTACTGTACTATAGTCTGTACTGTACTGTGCAGGGACCGGACCGGTGCAGGTGCAGTCTGTACTGTACTACAGTCTGTACTGTACTGTGCAGGGACCGGACCGGTGCAGGTGCAGTCTGTACTGTACTATAGTCTGTACTGTACTGTGCATGGACCGGACCGGTGCAGGTGCAGTCTGTACTGTACTACAGTCTGTACTGTACTGTGCAGGGACCGGACCGGTGCAGGTGCAGTCTGTACTGTACTACAGTCTGTACTGTACTGTGCATGGACCGGACCGGTGCAGGTGCAGTCTGTACTGTACTACAGTCTGTACTGTACTGTGCAGGGACCGGACCGGTGCAGGTGCAGTCTGTACTGTACTATAGTCTGTACTGTACTGTGCAGGGACCGGACCGGTGCAGGTACAGTCTGTACTGTACTACAGTCTGTACTGTACTGTGCAGGGACCGGACCGGTGCAGGTGCAGTCTGTACTGTACTACAGTCTGTACTGTACTGTGCAGGGACCGGACCGGTGCAGGTGCAGTCTGTACTGTACTACAGTCTGCACTGTACTGTGCAGGGACCGGACCGGTGCAGGTGCAGTCTGTACTGTACTACAGTCTGTACTGTACTGTGCAGGGATCGGACCGGTGCAGGTGCAGTCTGTACTGTACTATAGTCTGTACTGTACTGTGCATGGACCGGACCGGTGCAGGTGCAGTCTGTACTGTACTACAGTCTGTACTGTACTGTGCAGGGACCGGACCGGTGCAGGTGCAGTCTGTACTGTACTACAGTCTGTACTGTACTGTGCAGGGACCGGACCGGTGCAGGTGCAGTCTGTACTGTACTATAGTCTGTACTGTACTGTGCAGGGACCGGACCGGTGCAGGTGCAGTCTGTACTGTACTATAGTCTGTACTGTACTGTGCAGGGACCGGACCGGTGCAGGTGCAGTCTGTACTGTACTACAGTCTGTACTGTACTGTGCAGGGACCGGACCGGTGCAGGTGCAGTCTGTACTGTACTATAGGCTGTACTGTACTGTGCAGGGACCGGACCGGTGCAGGTGCAGTCTGTACTGTACTACAGTCTGTACTGTACTGTGCAGGGACCGGACCGGTGCAGGTGCAGTCTGTACTGTACTACAGTCTGTACTGTACTGTGCAGGGACCGGACCGGTGCAGGTGCAGTCTGTACTGTACTACAGTCTGTACTGTACTGTGCATGGACCGGACCGGTGCAGGTGCAGTCTGTACTGTGCTGCAGTCTGTACTGGGCAGAGCTTTGCACTGGTGCCAAACTGCGCGGCATTCGTAATGGTTCCAAACTCCGCCCTTGTCATGGCCGGTACCAAATGCTTTCTAGAGGCACGGACCAAAACAACGTATCTCTACTATCAGTGCATGCAACACCAGTAGCTCCAGTACACCAGTAGCTCCAGTACACACCACCAGTAGCTCCAGTACATCAGTAGCTCCAGTATACACCACCAGTAGCTCCAGTACATCAGTAGCTCCAGTACACACCACCAGTAGCTCCAGTATACACCACCAGTAGCTCCAGTATACACCACCAGTAGCTCCAGTATACACCACCAGTAGCTCCAGTATACACCACCAGTAGCTCCAGTACACCAGTAGCTCCAGTATTACTTATTGCATTTTATTAATATCTTGAAATTTCTGTTGCTACCCGAGGCTCAACACCAACTCTCAATATCAGTCTCACCCTCCGGCGGGCGTGGGGTGTTCCGCGCGATAATACGCACGTAACTACTTGTGAAATTACTCATGTCCTGACCTCTGCCTCGGCGCTGTTTCTGGCTCGAACCTTTCATATATTTCCTTTCATTCTGAAGTGATTTCGCCGACCCTACCGATTAGGTCTCTGGGTCAGATTGGGTTATAATGGTGGCGACTTCACCCACTTCATCACCTCCTGCGTCCTCTCCCACGCGTCGTAGGCGTGAATTGAGGACGTGGGCGGGGAGAAATGACAAATCAGCGATATTTCTCTGTCGCAGTCGATCGTACAACCTTTCTCCACCCGTGGCGCTGCTGATGACAATGTGTTGACATCAGGTCGTCAGAGAAGAATTCCATTGGGAAGATTCGATGAGGAGCGTGTTTGGCGTGTTTCGGGTATGATCAACAGGGCAGTGTCAGCTGGCAGCAGTGGCGTACCGAGTATTGGCCAGTATCAGACCATATAGTAGTAGTAGTAATAGTATCAGGTCATGCAGGTCATGACACATGATCCTTTGGACCCGAGGCGCCCATCCAAAGCTGGCGCCCCTCAGATCAGTCACGACGCCCCTCTGGCCAGTGACGGCGCCACTCCGGCCAGTGAGGACGTTCCCCGACCAGTGACGGCACTCTTGCGGCCAGTGAGGGCGCCCCCGGCCATAGACGGTGCCTCTCCGGCCCGTGACAGCGCCCCTCCGGCCAGCGACAGCGCCCCTCCGGCCAGCGACAGCGCCCCTCCGGCCAGCGACGGCGCCCTTCCGGCCAGTGAAGGCGCCCCTCCGACCAGTGACGGCGCCCCTCCGGCCAGTGACCACGCCCCTCCGGCGAGTAACGGCGCCCCTCCGGCCAGTGACTCTCCTTCCGCACGTTGCGGAAGGAGAGGCGGCCACCCTGCACAATTTCGCCAATATTGGTGGCGCCCCTGTCGATCGGGTGGCGCCCCTCAAGGCAATGACCTGCTCCTTTGTGAATGTCTGCGCACGCGTCTGCTGGCTGGCCGGGGTTGACTCCCGGGGTGGTAATGACCGACCCAGGCGCCAGCATGACCAGCCTATCATCGTCATCGCCGTCAGCGAGCCGGATATTGGCCACCGGTCATATTTCAGCACGAGGCCTCCCCGCAGGCGACATCATTCAATATGGCCCGTTGAGCGGGCCGGCGACGGCGGGCGGCGGGCCGGAGCGCGCTGACGCCCGTCCGAAATCGGACACGGTCGTCCCGCCCCTCCCCCCGCCCCCTGCCGGCGCCGCCACAGTGCCGCCACAGTGCCGCCAGGGGAGGTGTTACTGATGGTCGCGGCAAGGCCGCTGCATGACTGTGCCGCCACACGGCGACGGTCCGGTCCCGGTCCAGTCCGATGTAGTCCGGTCCCGGTTCGATGTAGTCCGGTCTGGTCCGGTCCGATGTAGTCCGGTCCGGTAAGATGTAGTCCGGTCCGGTCTGATGTAGTCCGGTCCCGGTCCGGTCCGATGTAGTCCGGTCCCGGTCCGGTCCGATGTAGTCCGGTCCCGGTCCGGTTCGATGTAGTCCGGCCCGGTCCGACGTAGTCCGGTCCCGGTCCGGTCTGATGTAGTCCGGTCCCGGTCCGATGTAGTCCGGTCCCGGTCCGGTCCGATGTAGTTCGGTCCGGTCCGATGTAGTCCGGTCCGGTCCGGTCCGATGTAGTCCGGTCCCGGTCCGATGTAGTCCGGTCCCGGTCCGGTCCGATGTAGTCCGGTCCCGGTCCGGTCCGATGTAGTCCGGTCCGATGTAGTCCGGTCTCGTTCCGGTCCCGGTCCGGTCTGATGTAGTCCGGTCCCGGTCCGGTCCGATGTAGTCCGGTCCCGGTCCGGTCCGATGTAGTCCGGTCCGGTCCGGGTCCGATGTAGTCCGGTCCCGGTCCGGTCCGATGTAGTCCGGTCCGATGTAGTCTGGTCCGATGTAGTCCGGTCTCGTTCCGGTCCCGGTCCGGTCTGATGTAGTCCGGTCCCGGTCCGGTCCGATGTAGTCTGGTCCCGGTCCGGTCCGGTCCGGTCCGATGTAGTCCGGTCCCGGTCCGGTCCGATGTAGTCCGGTCCCTGTAGGTTGGTAGTTTGGTTACTGGACAGCGGCGGCGTGGCTGATGCGTGTCCTACGCGGATGTCATGTTCCGTTCCACTTTGACCTGTCGATGAGATGATAAACGGAAACTTTGCCTCGCTGCTGGCTCACTCTGTAGTGTAGCGATGGCCGGGGTCTGTCGCGGTACCCGTCCTGTCGGCGCGGCGTGGCTGCGAAGGGACCGTACTGCAGTGGATCGTCATTGTGACTGGGCCCGTGATATGGTGCTATATATGCCTTGCATGGGAAGGTGCCGGCTAGTAAATCGGTGTAAATTGCCTGCGTGTGAGTGCATCAATCAGGCTGTAGTGCCGTATTATTGCGAGGCTGAACGCTCGTAAATTCATCCTCACAGTGCCGCTGTTGAAACTGACTGTCAATAACAATGTCCTCCAAGCTGCCACTTGGTATTTAAAAGGAAAATACGTCCTGTGACGACTCGATCGCTCCACCAGGCTGACAAACGGTGCGTCTGTTGAGTCTGTCAGCCTGTACTTGTTGAAAGGGGGACGAACAGACAAACAGAGCGATTCAAACAACCCACAGACGTCATATCCGCCCGTCTGTTTCGACTGAGACCCGATCATCCATCAACTCACAGTGCCACCGGGAACGATTCACCGGAAGAGAACTGATTCCTTCGCCCTGTGCGATAACTAAGTGACTGATCGTGATCTGACCGCAATACGACTGCGACCTGACCTCGAGCCAACCGCGACCCGAGGCAACTTGTGTGCTGATTTCAAGTAACCGGTGTCGATCCGACTGCGAGCTGTCCGCACTCCAGACTCCAGACTCCAGACTGCAGAGCCAGCCGGCGGGCGGAGATATCACACTGGTTTCCCGGGGACCGGCCGTGGGGGTTTCCCTGGATAATCTATCGGGGCCGAGGTGTGATCGAGCCGGCCGTCGGCCGTGGCACGGCTGCCCCTGAATCAGCTCCGAACTGCTGACGTGCCGGGCCTCTGACGCGGACGCGGCGGGCGCTGTGAACCGAGGACACGGGCTGGCTGGCCGGACCGCGCTGGCCGCAGTGGCGGAGTCGGCGGCGCAAAGTGGTGGAGTGTGCGGGGTGCTGCGGTCGGCGGTGGAGTTGCACGATTGCCTGGACTGATCCGAGGTTAGTGAGTGCTATGAATGACCTGAGCGTCCGAAGGGACTGAGTGTCCGGAGTGTCGTGAGTCGCCTGGAGTGCTCTGAGTGTTTCAAGCTCACGTGTCACTCGGAGTGACGTAAGGAGTCTGCGGCACTCCCAATTAAGTGGGCCGCCTGGAGTGCCCGGAGTGCCCGGAGTGCCCGGAGTGCCCGGAGTGCCCGGAGTGCCGGAGTGCCCGGAGTTCCCGGAGTTCCCGGAGTGCCTGGAGTGCCTGGAGTGCCTGGAGTGCCTGGAGTTCCCGGAGTTCACGGAGTACTGAGTGTCCGGAGTTTCACGTAACACGAGGCGTGCGGAGTGCCGGGAGGAAGTGTCCAAAGCTCTCGGAGTGCCCTGAGTGCTAGGGAGACGCTCGTCGTGCCTGAAGCTGCCGTATCGGCGGTGAGTGTTAGCGGGAGTGGCCGCCTGAGTGGTTGGTGCCGCTGGTGATGCCGGCCAGCTGACGGGATGGTGCTGATTCCGGTGATCGCCGTGAAGACGTTCTGCGCCACGTGCGTCACCACGGCCGTCATCATCATCTCGTTCGGAGGACGACAAACACGTAAGTCGGCCCACGGGACCGAGTCTGCAGGGGGTACGCCAGTCATTGGCGGATCCAGAACGTTTTTTTTTGGGGGGGGGGGGGGGGGGGGGCACGGGCAGCATTGGAATTTGGGCCATTTTCTGGACTTTTTGGGTCCAAAGAATTTTGCTTTCTTCATATTAGTTCAGGAAATTTGCTCTCTTTTCGCCTGATCTTACCGACATAGT
>JAXIVJ010010420.1:5000-47255 GCA_036785665.1 Chirona hameri
GACAACAAATTCTTGGTATTTTATCGGTCAAGCAAGTCAGCGACATACATCAGCCTGGCCACGTTTTTTCCAGGGATTTGGCCATGTTTTGCAGGCAGACTGGTTATTGATTCGACACCGATTGAATCGATTGGAATCGTTCAATCAAAATTCCTTGAATCGAAAATAATTGATTCACCACCAGATCTTTTGATTCATGAATCCATAATTGAATCAAACCCGCATCAAATCAAGGCTGATTGAATCAAAAGATTTTACGATTCTTAAAAGATTCAACTACACTGATAAATTGTGCAAATACATGCAGTCCCAGTTGCTACATTCATTTATACTGAAATAGTATTGCTATAACAATGTTTTAATGATCATATATATGTATGTTTCCATTTCTATTGATTTTATATAAATTAACCACATATATTTAAATGTTGAATCAAACGTGAATCGATTAAAATATTTGTTTTGATTCTTTGAATCGGAAAGAATCAATTCTCAAAATTGTATCCGTGAATCGAACGGTGATTGAATCTTTCAGATTCTAAAATGAATCATGATTGAATCGTTCCAAAAAAAGTTGAATCAATAACCAGTCTGTTTGCAAGTTTTCGTAATTTGAAATGAGAATGTGAGGCATTTTATTTGGATTTTGATCATCAATACTATTACCGAGATTTTTCTCTAAAAATGTGCATACATCAGCAGAGTTTCGTTTGTCAACCTCTCACAACAATATTGAAAATCGGTCAATAATCGGTCATTTTCAGCTTGGAAAAAAATCGGTTTGGTTTTTGGTCAGCATAGCTGCCATGAAATTGGTATCGGTTTGGTAAAGTTCAGGAATTTTCTGAAAGTGACATCACTAATCTGTAGAAGCATTTTGAAGCGGTCATTATTAATACCCTACGAAGTAGTAGTCGAAGTAGTGTATATTTCAGTACCTGTAGTAGTATTTGGAAGCGGTCAGCGGTCGTTTCGACGTTTGTTAACCCCCAAGCCCATTTAACCCCTTTACACCCAGAATATCGAAAAATAGTGAATACAAACGTTGTAGCATAGGCTTGTAGCTATCTGGTCCTAAAGTCAGATTTTAAATATATACCAGAGGTTATGAGCCAGCCTCGTCTGAAAATCATCGATTTAACATGGGAACCCTACGGCGTAGTAGGTTTTTAACGCCCAAACGCCCGAGTGCTGCCAACCGTTACTGGTGGGGGCTGCGCAAAACGGTCGAAAGCGCAGCCATGGATGAGACACGACTAGACCACAGCACCAGTGACGTCGTCGCTAATGCTGAGCCGCTCGGCAGCCGATACATGGGGAATCCCGGGATGACACCCAAGGCCATATATAGGAGGTAGAGTCATCCGGCGATTCTATGTGATCATGACGTCAGAGCGTGACGTCATGTGTATGCACCGGCCTCTTCCGCTATTGCAGTTAATGCTATTTTGGGATAAATAAATACCGTCTAGCTCAAAAAGTAAAAAGGTTATGAAAAAGACAAATACAGCGTTGGAAAGCTCAAAACAAGACAAATCGAAATCTTTGAATGATTTTAGGCTCAAATCAATATTCAGGTCACTAGAGGTCATCAAAGGTCAGGGCCTTGTTCACGGTCCCCCTATGGTTCGGCGGTCACCAGCTGATGCTCTAAGCCCCGCCCATTCGATGAACTTTTGATTTGACCTAAACCACATGCAATTAGTATGAATCAACGTGTTCTGACGAGGCGAACACGATGACATCAAAATAATTGCTGTATCTATATTTGTCAAAAAGTTATTTGCGAAAAAAGTTTCAACCGACCCCAGACGACATGCGCCAGAATTGACTACTGAAGTGACGACATAAGTAGAAGTGGGCACGTTACGGAGATAGGGATGACACCCCTCCCCCCCCTGGTGTAATGAAGTGAAATTTACATTTGTGTTTACTGCGTTGTTCTCGATTTACCAAGGCCATAGAGACTTCGATTTACAAGCAATTTACAAGGTCGGATCAGTTGCCGAACTTCAACACGTATGAGGGAACGTGTCAAGGGTCTGAAGTCTAATAAAGAACAATATTAAAACTCTGCAGAGCCAAAGGATAGTACTTGTGTTCTGTCAACGTCAAGTTGCTACAAGCTAAAGCAAAGGTAAACACACTGGGTAAAAACAAGTGGAATGTTATTCTTTTTGAAGCTGCAAGTTCTATAGGGCAAATTGGGTGCTGTAAGGATGAACATGCTGTAATACGTTTAGATGCATGTGAGGCCTGGGATGTTTTCAAAGCTAGATTAAGCCAAATTCAGAATCAGCATATACCCCTCAGGCACAAACGTAACAGAACCAAGGGCAAACCTGTTTGGCTTACCCCAGAAGTAAGGAGTGCTATACAAGCTAAAAGAAGTGCATTTTGCATTTTGAAGGGATCTTCACTAGATATAAATCAGAAGGCCTACCAGAATGCAAGAAATTCAGTTAAGGAAAAGGTCAGAGCAGCTAAAAGGGCAAAGGAACTTGATTTAGCTAGACATTGTAATGCAGATAGTAAGAAATTCTTCAGTTTTTATAAGTTCAGTACAGTTTCCAAAAATATAGGTCCATTTAAGGTAGATGATGTGTTAGCAAGGACAGTGAAATGGTTGAAGTGCTTAATGATCAGTTTAAATCTGTCTTTACTATTGAGGACCAGAGTAGTATTGCAGCAATTCAGCCTGAGCCAGAGACAGAGGAGACTATAGGAGAGCTAGGTGGCATAAGTAGTGAACTTGTTCTAGAATATCTAAAGAAAGTAAGGCCTAACAAGGCAGAAGGACCTGATGAAATCCATGCTAGACTTTTAAGAGAATCTGAAAGGGAGTTGTTGGTTCCATTAGCCATAATATTTTCTAAATCACTTGCAGATAGTAAAATTCCACTTGATTGGAAAAGAGCAAATGTTGTTCCTATTCATAAAAAGGGAGATAGAAGTAAAGAGGAAAACTATAGACCGGTTAGTCTGACCTCATTAGTCTGCAAGGTGCTTGAATCAATCATCAAAGATAAGATCGTTGAATTCTTGGAGCAAAATGAACTCATCAAAGATACACAGCATGGCTTTAGGAAGGGCCGTTCTTGTTTAACTAATCTTCTGGAGTTTTTGGATGTTGCAACAGATAGCTTTGATCAGGGTAAACAGCTTTGATCAGGGTAGCTTTGATCAGGGTAAATGTAGCTTTTCTTGATTTCAGTAAAGCATTTGACAAAGTCCCCCATACAAGACTGGGGTTGCAACTTAAAATTCATGGGATCAGGGGTAAGATTCTGGATTGGATAGAAATGTGGCTTTGATCAGGGTAAACAGCTAGATGTAGCTTTTTTTGATTTCAGTAAAGCATTTGACAAAGTCCCCCATACAAGACTGGGGTTGCAACTTAAAATTCATGGGATCAGGGGTAAGATTCTGGATTGGATAGAAATGTGGCTTTCAGGACGCCAGCAAAGGGTTATATTGAATGGGTGCCAATCACAATGGAAGGAGGTTTTCAGTGGGGTTCCACAGGGCTCAGTCCTGGGCCCATTGCTTTTTATAATATTTGTGAATGCAATTGAGAACAGTATAGACAGCGAAGTCTTGAAATTTGCAGACAATCTAAAAGTTGTCAGGATTATTAGAGGAAAACATGATCAGGATGTTTTTCAATCAGATCTGGACAAGCTAGTTGATTGGTCTGAAGCATGGCAGATTAAATTCAATTTGAGTGAATGTAAGATTATGCACGCTGGACGGGTTAGCAGTAAACATAGGTATGAAATGAGTGGGCAGAAAATGGAGCAGATTGAAAAGGAGAGAGATTTAGGTGTTGTGGTAAACAATAGACTATCAGCGTCAGACCAGGTTGTAGAAGCTAGGAAAAAAGGCACTTAGAATGCTAGGGGCCATTAACAGAAATGTTTCCTACAAGAGTGAAAAGGTAATAACAAAACTGTATTGTGCATTCGTTAGACCACATTTGGAGTATTGTGTACAAGCCTGGTCTCCAACATATGAGAAAGATTGCTGTTTGTTAGAAAGAGTTCAAAAAAGGGCAACGAAAATGGTTAATTATCTTGGTAGTTTACCTTATGAAGATAGATTAAAGAAATTTGGTATGTTTTCACTTAGATATAGAAGGCTAAGAGGAGATCTAATTGAAGTCTTCAAATTTGTAAATGGTCAGCATTCTGGATATTTAAAGGGAATGTTTGAGTTCAATGGGGAAAATCGAGGTAGAGGTGATCATCAGCATAAACTCATTATGAAACAAAGTAGGACTAGGCTACAACAGTCATTTTTCAGTAGAAGTGTTGTAGGACATTGGAATATCAGGGGATGTCGTTGATGCAGTGACACTTGCTTCCTTCAAAATTAGATTAGATAAATACTTTACAGAGAAGGGAATAGTTCATAAATACTTGTGGGATTAGCCTTCTTTTATGCAGGTAGAGTAAGGTGATTTGAAGGGGCGAGACTGTTGGGGGGGGGGGGGGGTGGGAGTGCAACCTCGGATGGGCCCAAGAGGCTCTTTGTTGCACTTTTCTTGTATGTCTTTATGGACATTTCATGGTAGGGGTGTTACATGGTCCTTAAAGGGAATGTTTCACCTTTCTGAAAGTTGTCAAATGGTTGTAGTACAAAATATGAAGTAAGGCTGCTGAAAACGATGGTGAGAATTTGTCTCCAGAAGTCACTTAACTTTATACAAATTAAGTTTTTACATTTGGGATGATGATGTCATTATTGAGCTATAGAGACTGCCGCTGATTGGCTGACAAAATGGGATTGGCTGACAAAGTGGCTATCAGCCAATCAGCGGCATCACTTGCCTAGACCCCATTTTGCAAACTAAATTAAATTGCTTAAAAATGGCTAAGTTTTGGGGAAAATGACCTCAGTACTTTCAACATTTCAATAATGGCCAAAGATAATGGCTATCTCAGTTCAAAACCAATACAAAGGTGAAACATTCCCTTTAAAGGGAATTTTTCACCTTTCTGAAAGTTGTCCAATTTGCAGCGTCATCTATTTGTATCCGGTAATCTGAAATTGTTCACCTGCGTGGCATGTATGAGCTCTGCCTCAGACCTGTGCTCAGTACGATGGCAATTTTTGGGCGTACTGACTGCCGGGGTCATTCGGCAGCTGTCCACTGCAGTGTCCAGTGTAGACAGTGTGATAAATTGAAGCAGCTTGTCACGTCCAGTGAGATCGTGAGTAGTCACACACATGATTTGTGTGCCTAAATCAGCAGAGTCTCGGCTGATTTACCATTACATCACATTACGTGCGTTATGCTCCTTTTATCAAGTCACACATCTGACGTCAGATTGCAGCATCAGGCCCGAAACGGAGATCCGAACAGGCGAAATAGGGACGGTGATGATGATTGTTGAACTTGAAAATGTAGGTAAACACTTAATCCTCTTTTGGCACCTTTTTCCAACTTGTACCCAATTAGTTTCAAAAGCATGCTTGGGACTGGTGGAACCTGGACAAGCAGGCTTGTACCATCTTGGAAAGATTTTGTATTATATTGTAATGGGGCAGGTCGGACAGTGTCCAGGTATGTCGGGCACGTAAAACTTTCACTTCTAAATTTGCCGGACGCCAGGCATTCCTTGATCGGGTGGTGGGGGCGGGCCTGCGCAACAAGCTATGCTTAGCCTGGGGCCTGACCTCGGAAATCAATAGGCTATTTGAGAAGTTGCAGCTCTGTTTCTGTTAACTGTAATGTGGTGTGGCTTCTTTTTCTGCACTTCATTGAGATCAGCATTCCATGTTTGCTCTCTTTTGTCATCATTTAGCAAATTTGCCACTTAGCAGTAAAGAAAAGAACATCAGGATATTCCATACCTTAACTTAACATTTCACAATTGCCTCAAATATTACATCATCTTATAAATTTCCTCCAAAAATTGACATCCTATCGTTTTTTCTTTCATCGTACACCCTACATTTTATTGTTTTTTTGTCATCCTACGCCCTACATTCCATCGTTTTTGTGTACCTCTTTCCCCTAACTTGAAATGAATTTGGCCACACTGAGCTATAGATAAAACCTTTAGCTGCCAACATATGGCACAATCGTTAACATACAATTCTGGCGATTTAAATACAAACATTGTGGAACTGTGTCTTCTCCCGCACAGAACGTAATGATAAGAGTGAGGCATTGTGATAGTTCAATATTGATTTAAAAAAAAAAAAATCAATCCATAGCCCATAACTGAGACTTCAAACAACGTGAACAACTTACTTGGACCACAACCTATCATGTTGGCTGTTATTTACATCATACTCACCAAGGTTCAAGAAATACAGGTCTGACTGCCAGGACCAACAATATTGAAGTCGCTGTCAGCGAATCAGCCTATTCCCCATTTTGCAAATTAGACATTCAATTGCTTAAAAATGGATAAGTTTTTGGGAAAATGACCTTAGTAATTTAGACATTTCAATAACGGCCAAAGATAATGGCTATCTCAGTTCAAAACCAATACATAGGTGAAACATTCCATTTAAAGGGGCACTCCCACGCCCACCTTAACATTAGTTTTGAGTTGAGATGGCCATGTTGTTGGATTTACATTGAAATTAAGTAGGCTGGCAATTAAAACAACCACATAGGTCTAATCGAAAAGAAATTCGAGCTTGGTCTTGGTAATTGTAACAAATAAGCCGTATGTGTATTTTAATAGGGGCTTAAAGCCGATGACGTCACCTCTCTTTACCCAATGGTGATGATAGTCGACTTGTTTTTGTCGGGTGTGAGACGCCGTGTGCTGCCGTAAGATGTATTCACATGGGAATTCGTATACACCCTGCCGGGGGAAACCGAAAGGTAGTCACCAAGACAACCTCACAGCACAACATGCGTCCCCATGAAAACATGCCAAGACACCAACAAAAGGTAGAAGCGAATGCAATCCCATGCAGCCCCTAGCAAGCATCCATGCACTACATGCACCAGTCCAGACGTGCAGCGATGCGAGGAGCATACATACAGTAATACCCTACACGCCCCCCACCATCGCGATCGGGACCCGCTGGTCGCGATCGAACAAGTAATATGCGATTCTCAGTGCTCAACGCAAAAGAAGGGCGGAAAAATAAACACCTCCAACAAAACGAAAATACCCCTACGTTAGACATTTCGAGCGCTGCCGTACAGATCCGACAGAGGCATCCACTGTCTACGATTCCGTCAGGCGGTGCTGCTTGCCGCGGAGCTGCGGCGACAGTCTGCGTCTAGGTGCAATGCGCCGCCCGCTGCGACGCGGCGCCACGCGCGCGACACCAACGTCATCTGGCGATGTGAGTGGCTGGCGAACGTCCCGCTGGTGCACCCCAGTCTCGCCACCGCCGGTTTCCGCGCTCGAGGTCTGTAGCTCCGTAGCTCCTCCTCCAGGGGAAGAGACAGCTACCGGCAGACGCCGCTGCCCGTCCGCCAGGTCAGGCATAGGGCCAGGCCGCGGCGAGCCGTCGCACGCATCCACCCGCGGGGAGTCGATGAGCCGGGGGAGCCAACACGCAGGTCCACCGCCGGTGAGCCCCGCGGCCGCGTCGGTGAGACTCGCGGATCATCTCCGGGATCGGCAGGTTGCCGCACGGCGTCAACGATGCGCCCAGGTGTCGACGGTGCGGCAGTGCGGTTGAATGTAGAAGTGTATTGACTGAGGTATCGTGTCATATATCCTGTGTGGGGCTGGGCGTGAGGCGGGTTCAGGTCGGGCAGGCAACAATGGAGCGGAGTGAGAACTGTGGGATCGCGACAGCAGTCTTGTTTCCCTGATGCATGAACGGGTGGAGAAGCCACAAGAATCGTCGGTACCGGAGAGGGACTCTGCCACTGCCATCGATCTTGGCCCGGTACTGTCGATTGTCCAGCTTGTCGACAATTACACCAGTGAGGTCCCAACGCCTTGGACACGGGCCATGCTGGTTCTGCAGGAGCACCACGTTCCCGACGCCCAAGTCGCGGAGAGGTCTCGTGTGGTGATTGTAACGGTCTACAACACGAGCGTGCAGGCGGGCGGAGCTCTGTTCTCTCAGGACCCGTAGACGTTTCCACTCAGGTCTTCCATTGGTGGGCGTGTGGAGGCCATCGCGAAGCCTCCTATAAAAGATGATCTCCGCGGACGAGTTTTCAGTTCCACGGAGGGGCGTGTTACGATATTGTAGGAGTGCTCTTGTGACTCCGTCGGTGTCCAGTTCCCCTGACATTCCCGTGTTGTCCCGAGTGAGGCGTTTTGCAGTTTTCACAGCCAGCTCGGCTCAGCCATTGCTTTTCGCATAGTATGCGGACGAGAGTCGATGCTTGACGCCCCACTGTTCCATGAAGGCGCCGAATTGTCCCCCGTTGAATGGTGGTCCACCATCAGTTCCAGGATGCGCGGCACCCCCCAGTGTGTGAACCATCTCTTCAGGTTAGAGGACAACGTGCGGAATGTGCCATCTGGAACTTTGACGAGATCCAACCAGCCAGAGTATCTGTCAGCGTACACCAGGTAGTGGTGACCAGCCAGTTCACAGTAGTCGCAACATGCCATCTGGAAAGGAAACTCAGGGGTCGGCGTGTCCATCATTGGCTCCTTGGGTTGCGACGGTGACATGCCAGCGCATATGCGACACTGTTTTTTTTTTGGGGGGGGGGCGATGTGGGCAACCATGCCAGGCCAGAAGAATCGTCGGCGGGCAGTGCTCTTCATCCCGATTTCTCCTTGATGAGCAGAATGGAGAGACTCGAGGACCACGGTGCGGAGAGCGTGGGAGATGAGCATCTTGTAGTCTAGGAACGGTACGGATTCCACGTGGTAGAGTTCATGCCGCATGTGCCAAAAAGGTTTCAGGGGATCCGGCATATCAGTCCGGGATGCAGGGAAGCCAGACTCTTATCATGTGCGCCAGATCTGCGCAAGTTTTGTCGATGTGGGCCTCTTGTTTGACGAGTTCCCATGTGATGGCCCGTAGAGTTTCCGAAGCACACGACGTGGCAGCCGCGGATAGGTTTTGCAGCATACTAGTGTGCAGGGTATCCGCAGCGTATGTGTCCTCGTCAGTGAGTTGCCGACGTAAAGAGCGTACAACCAGCGACTTCTCAGAATCAGGAGTGCCAGCAGAGGCGACGGCGCTCTGCGGTCCCACCGAGTATCGAGACGCGACATCGGGATCAGCATGATCGCCCCCGGTACGTACTGCATCTGGAAGCGATACAGCAGTGATCGTTCCTTCAGGCGCAAGATCCTCGGGTTCTTGATGTTCTCAAGCGACTGGTCGGAGAAGATCTTTACGAGGGGCTTGTGGTCCACCGCCACGGTTAGACTCGGGCAGCCCATCACGAACATTCTGCACTGCTCCAATCCATAGACAAATCCATAGACCAATCCATAGACCATATACCAAGCAAGCAATCCATAGACCAAGCAAGCGATTCCCCTTCAACGGGCGCATATCTGAACTCCGCTTCCGTGGTGAAACGGCTCCCCGCAAAGACCAGCCGCCAGTGTCCAGCACCGCAGTGAGGAGCTTTGTCCAGTGGGCAGCTGCAGTGTTTCTGTTGCAAGAGGAGGCCTATGCCGGACTTGCTCCAATCAGTAGAGAGGCACGTGGGTCGGTGAATTTCAAACGACTTGACGCCCTCCCGTACCTTATCCACGATTATCTCCTTGGAATGTTCAAACAATGTGTTCAAGCTATCGTCCCAGTAGAAGCGGGTCCCTTTCGGCTTGAGGAGTTCTCGAAACGGCGCCATAGTGGAGGACTGTGCGAACGCGTAAGCTACCTGGTTGATCAACCCAAATCAGCTGCGCACCCCAGTGATACTTGATGGTGGTGGAAAATCTCTGATGGCACTCAACATCTTGTCGGTTGGCCTGTAGCCGTGCTGGTCGATTGTGAAGCCGGCGAAGTTCACCGTCTGAGATCCAAACACGAACTTGTTTGGATTGAACACGACCCCGTTACGAGCGCAGCGTGTGATGTACTCGAGAGTGTGCCAGAAGGACGCCTCAATGTCCTGGTCCCACAGCAGAGCGTCGTCGATACACTGCTTGACACGTGGAATGCCATCGATGATGTCGCTGATGCGACGCGTGTAGGTGTCTCCAGACGCTTGTAAACCTTGCGGAGCCCTGGGGTAGCGGTAGCGGCCGAGCTCAGTTATGAAGGTGGTCGCGTCTCTGGCAGTCGGAGCGAGGCGTAGGTATGATAGCCGTTCCAGGCGTCGAGTACTGTTTTCACAGTGCGGGGTGGAACGTCCGCGACCAGGTTGTACGGGGTTGGCGTGTGGTGAGTCTCGCGCAGTGTGGCGTCATTCACCTTTTGCAGATCAACTGTTCTACGTGGTGATCCGTCACTCTTGCCAGTGACGACCATGCGCGAACACCAGATCGTCGACGTGCCTTGAGGAACAGGCTCGATTACCCCGAGCTGTACATACCGATCCAAGCCACTCTTGGTTGCATGCTTCCAGTGGTATGGAATGGGGATGGGTACATGTACAGCCTGCGGGGTGGTATCCGGCTTGAACTTGATGTCCATAGGTTCCCCAGACGAGCGGCAGGGGTTGGTGCTCACACACGTTGAACGCACTACTGGAAAAGTGTTGCTTGATCCATTCTTCGAGTTTGTGGCGGTTCTCCTCTGTTGGAGAGAAGGGCATCGCCGGCGGCGGGCCAGGAGCCTCGGAGTCTCAGCGTGGAAGTTCACAGGCGCCAGTTTCACTCGCTACGCCAGTCGCAAGGGGAGGACGTGACACAGTTTGTATCACGCCTACGGTCCAAAGCCTCACTTTTCCCCCTGTCATGGCTCACCGGCCCACATCAGAGTCGCTGACACCAGGATCGGTCAGTTACGAGGACATACTACGAACACAGATGAGTGTCGGTCTTTATGACAAAGATCATCAGAGCCGCATCCTGACGGACTCGGACAAGTATTCCTCGTTCAAGGAGATCTACCAGGCGCTACAGACCATGGAGGCAGCGGACACCAGTCGACTCAAGCTGTCTTTAGAGAGCTCACCCAGCACGGCCGACTTGGCTGCAGCGCAGAAGTCGCAGTATCAACGTGAACGGAGAGATCGCGCGCACATCACTGCACCTCACACCAGGGAGCAGGTGTTATCGTGCCGCTGGTGTGGTGGCACAACACACGAGACCTCGTCCCGATGGCAGCACGAGCGGTGCCCCACGAGAGGCCAGACGTGTCGAAAGTGCGGCAGGTCCAACCATCATGCGAAGGTTTGCCGGTCCAGTCCTGGCCCTCCATCGCGACCTCCAGGCCGAAGCCAGGACGAAACCTCAGCTCAGGCACATGCTGAGCCACGGGAAGAGGGAGAAGTCGGCTTTTGCTTTTCGCAGGGACGGTCACAGACCTGGACGGAGGACCACTCACCTGCGGGTACGGACAAGATCCCCCATCAGGAGTGGCAGGATGGAAGATTTGTGAACAGCTCACCGAAGAGCCACCCAGAGGTGAAAGTCAAGCTCACAGGCATGCACGCAGCTCATGAAAAGCTTGGCAGGCACATCAGTCCTTGGGCGAAGGCAAGAATGACGAATGACGTTCATCACGTGGTATGCGCAGACACTGGCGCTATGACGTGCACAAGTGGACCTGATATCTTGACACTACTGAGGTGCCCGCGACACTACATGCTGAGGACGACACACAGGATCCAAGGGGTCACAGGCGACGGTCTCCAGATAATCGGCACGCTCATGGTTCGAATTGCACTGGGGGACTGCAACCTCCCTGATCTGGTCCAGCAGCTGTACCTCGGAAAAGCTGTTGAGGTCACTTCCAGCCATGTGAAACAGTTGTTTCTCCAGTTATGGGGAGCAGGCTGATATCAGTTCATCTCGGACTACGTTAGGTGATGTGATGCCACACCTCTTCCTGTACCTCTCCCACTGGAACAGAAACAGTCGCCAGTCCTCATCAGACGTGTCAGACTGGATGGAAGGACGAGGGGGTTTTTGTGTTCTGTTAGTGCCTGATTTGTCATGTCCACGTGACTGAAGTAGTGTTTCCAGTTGTGCTTGTGTTAGAGTGATGAGGACAGGTTGCTGAGCAGTAGCACCAGCTGCTACATGAGCAGGCATTGCCATTGTGAAGCAGTAGACGTTGCAGTAGCTCCATCAGCCTGAAGTCTAAGCGGGTGAGAAGTCGTTAACCTACATAGTAGCTTCGTCCTACCGACCGCGCCATGACGGGTATGAGAGTTGAGACGCCGTGTGCTGTCGTAAGATGTATTCACATGTAAACTCGTATACACCCTGCCGGGGGAAACCGAAAGGCAGTCACCAAGACAACCTCACAGCACAACATGCGTCCCCATGCAAACATGCCAAGACACCAACAAAGGGTAGAAGCGAATGCAATCCCATGCAGCCCCTAGCAAGCATCCATGCACTACATGCACCAATCCAGACGTGCAGCGATGCGAGGAGCATACATACAGTAATATCCTACAGTTTTGAGGTGAACCTTGGAGATATTTGCTACGTTTCAACGATTTAGTAATTGGTTTGTTTTGTATTCAAAGCGCCAGAATTGTCTCGAAATAATTGTGCCCATACTTTGGCAGCGTACAGGATTTCTGTGTAGCTCTCTAGAGCTCAATATGACGTCATCAACCGAAATATTAAAACTTAACTTTTTATGAAATTGTGCTCTGTTTGCGAGAAACAAATGTCATAATTGTGTTCGGCAGCAATTACTTTATATTTTGCATCACAAGCGGCATACATTTGCTAACTTTTGGGAAGGTGGGACAGTCCCTTTAATGTGCCAATACACTGCTACCATGAAATGTTGGTATTAGTTCAGTAATTCACTTCCCCAGTTAATGGTATTCTTGGAAGTCCCTAATAGAACTAATAATAAATAGGGTAAAAGTCCAATCCTCGGACACGTCCTAACCTCAGACTTCATGCTATCAGAATGCAGACGATACTGAGACACTAAAGAATGCCAATATCGTGAAAAGTCTGGTGTTTTGATGTGTCTGAGGGTCTGTTCCTGTGTGGCCTCTAACCTCCTCTAACCTCCTCCAAGTTCCTCCAAGTTCCTCGCAAGTTCCTCCAAGTTCCTCCAAGTTTCTCCAAGTTCCTCCAAGTTCCTCCAAGTTCCTCCAAGTTCCTCCAAGTTCCTCCAAGTTCCTCCAGTTGTTCCCGTGGCTGCTCCGATCTGCTCCAAGCCCATACAAAGGTCGCCCGAAACCTCCTCGAAACTCTTCCAACTTGCTCCCGAAATCGAGGAGGAAGTTAGAGGCGCCATGGTAACAGACCCAATGTTATGGCCATTTACCCTACCTATTACAGCATACCTATCTGATCTTACAGAAGTTAACCATAACTTCTGGGATAGGGTAAGCCAACCTATGTGTGTGTTGGATCTTACACACAACACACATGGTGTGTGTGTGTGTGTGTGTGTGTGTGTGTGTGTGTGTGTGTGTGTGTGTGTGTGTGCGTGTGCGTGTGCGTGTGCGTGTGCGTGTGCGTGTGCGTGTGCGTGTGCGTGTGCGTGTGCGTGCGCGTGCGCGTGCGCGTGCGTGTGCGTGTGCGTGTGATAAATGAGGCATCTTAACTGGAAGTTAAATTGGCCTTCCTGTCCGTGCAAAACACCAGACTTTTCATTTCATGCCATTGGTAGGCAGTACTGATGCACTCAAATACATACACTGCTATTATTGTGAACATTCCAGTGTCAGTATTTTGTTGTAACTGGAAATTGGACCTTAACCCTCGCCCGTGCAGCATCCGATCAGTGCGTACCCGGGCAGGGGGGGGGGGGGGGTACAACCCCCCCTAGCGTTTCGCCCCTAATTGGGCTAGAGCTTCGATTAAAAATCGAGCGTGTTGCTTGTCACGAGAGAAAGCCATTGATACTCGATGTGAAGGTCCTAGGTCATTAGGTGACCTCTGAGGTCATGCCAATGACCCAAAATTCAACTAAATTGTAAATGAGTGTAAATTGAATTTAATCGAGCTAGAATCGCGAATGAGCATATAGCTAAATGGGTGCCAAATTTGAAATCAGCGTCATAAAATGTCCTAGAAACTGCCAAATTCCAAAAAGGTCATGCCAGGTCATGTCAGGTCATTTGAGGTCAGTGACCTCGGTTGACCTGTGGAGGCACATGACCCCAGTGGAACATATAATTATGTAAAATGGATCCCATATTTGAAATCAGCATCACAAAATGTCCTAGAAACTACCAGAAGCCAAAAATGTAAATCAGGTCATCGGAGGTCAGTGACCTCGGTTGACCTCTGAAAGGTCAATCGATGTCACAATATCAAGGGAAACTACAACTGTCGCCTTGAAACACCTGTGCAAATGCTCCTGAACAACAAACACTATGAAACTGCACAAGTTACAAAGATCAATCCTACGGACGCCAGAGCCAGTTGCGCCTGACATGACCTTGAGAACAGGTCAAAGGTCACGGGTTATGTGACCTACAACTTAAATTTTTCAGAATGTGTCAAATTGTTCACAAGTAGGGTCAGTGTTGGATTTGTAATTTCATGATCTGGTCCCGGAGAGTAAAAATCCATAGGTGAAGAGTAAAATTGTATTGTCAGGCAAGTTAAGATTTGCATTTTTGTTTTAATTATTTTATTTGGAAATAAAAAAATCCTGATTTGTAATAGATATTAAATCCTTGTGAGGAAAATTGAATTATATTTTAACTACAATGTCGGTAAGATCAGGCGAAAAGAGAGCAAATTTCCTGAACAAATATGAAGAGAGCAAAATTATTTGGACCCAAAAAGTCCAGAAAATGGCCCAAATTCCAAGGCTGAGTAGGGTACTGAAAGTTTCATCCAAATCGGTTGATACTTTCGCGTGTTATTCCCGAAAACCCGAGGGGGGAGGGGTGGCATCCCCCCCCCCCTGCACTGGCGAAGGTTAACCCTAACTAGCTGGTAGTAGGTTATGTTAACTGTTGGTATGATTAATTGATGACCTGTTGCATTTTTGATTAGCATGTATACCTTCATAAACTGAATTGTGATGCCTGGTGGGGTAATCTCTGTTTCTAATTTCACCATTTGTTTTCAGAGGCAGTTTTTAAGAAGCATGTTGTCATCATCTTCTTCGCCTGACATTGAAGAACGGGATTCACCAGATATGGATGAAGATTCTGATAAAAAGCATGATGATGCAGAAAAGGCAATGGAGAAGGTTCTGCAAACATATGTGCATGAGTGTATTCTATGTCAATACTTCTATTTATTTATAACTATTAGCAAATATATTTCCATAAGATGTATGCTATCCTATGACAATACTTACACTTTCTTCCTATGGCAACACAATTCTGTGAAATTATTCAACATGCAGAAAAATTAAATAAGATTCACATTCCACCAAATAAACTAGAGCATCATGTGTGCTATTTTCTTTTTGTTTTCATAACTTTCCAATATGTTTTCCTTTTCAGGGAACTGTCATCTTTTCCATTCCTGATGTTGCTTTGGTTGGATCACAGCCAAACTCTGACAGGATTGTATCAGGATCTCTAAGCATCATTGATAAGGTGAAGTATCTCTGCTAATGCAAACTATGCCACTATATCTTGGCATACACACTGGCAGTCACAAAGTGCATACTACTTGCTCACTAATCAATTATGTCAGATGAAATGCCCCCTTAAACTGTAGCATTCACAAATGTTCAATTGTTTCTGATAATCTGACAATTTGATAGATCAATTTAACCAGGTGTGCTTATGTGAATTATTAGTGGGTAGGGTGCTGTGTGATGCAGGCTTTAGAGTTACAGTGCATCTCTTTTATCCCCCGCAACCATTTTTGTTTGGATTTTAGTCCGAAGCTTTTGAATGGATGCATTTCCTAGGTCGGGAGTTCGGGACCCGTGCTAAACAGAGCTTGTTGCGCAGGCCCTAACCTCTACCATTGTATCGCGTAATTCCTGGTAGCGGCCAACATTTATATACCAAAGTTGTGCGTGCCCGACGTACCTGGACACGGTCCGCCCTGCCCTCTGATGTCATCTGACCTTGAATGCGACCGCTGCCACCGGTCGCTGGCCATCCCAGCCAGGGGCAAATAACAAGCGCCGAAGCAACTCGAACCCGGTTTGCTACACCGGGTTAGGTCATGCTGCTGTTAAGCAAAGAAATAAAACAACAGTGTGCGGCAGAAGAATATGCTTACCGTAATATTGGTAGCATGCAATATGCCAGAGTCATGGAGTGAGTAAAGTTACTCTAACCCTGTGCATTGCCCAAGGAACACAGTAGTCCTTGTCTTTCTGTTGACTGGACTATGGCAAGGTCCTGTGTGACTGTATCATGACGATTGCCTCTCTGCGTGCAGGGCCATGGGAATTACATGTTGTGGCAGCATTCGGACGGCGACGGCCCGGAGCGGCCGGCTGCCGAGGCGAACGGAGGGCGCGGGGAGCCGGCCGCCGGTGCCGCCGCCGGTGCCGCTGCCGGTGCCGCCGCGGGTGCCGCCGCCGGTGCCGCCGCCGCCAGTCGCAGTCCCGACCGGTCAGACTGGGCCCTGCTCGAGCCTGCGGTCGGGTTCCATCACAGTCATGACAACGGAAAAGAAGGTGACTGGTGTTCAACAGACATCATTTAGTTTAGTAAGAGGTCAGCGCAATTAAGGCTCGATTTAGCAGGATGCAAGTCCTCGGATGCCAAGTGATCAGATGTCATGCGTTTACTTTTCCTCGGGCGCATTTGTTTCCATTGCCATCAGAGGATGGATAAAGCGCGACCTGGTAAGCTGGTGCATGTTTGATGACCAGTGCCGCTGTGCCCGGTGCACAGACTCCGTCTCGCTGTCGCCGTCGTCTGAGTCGGTCGAGTGCCGTCCGCGGCCGATCGAGGTCGACCTGTCGGAGGTGCGCTCGCTGCGCGTCACCGAGCAGGGCACGCGCTGCGTCATCGTCCAGTCGGACGGCAGCACCACCAGCCCGCTGCGCTTCCCGAGCCGCGCCCACCTCGAAGCGTTCCTGGACATGGTGCACGGCGTGACGCCGATCATCAGGTGAGCCGTGACCTGTGACAGCCCTCCTCCGCAGAACCCCAGCTAAGGAATGGAATAGGAATCCGCCGGGCAGGGACCATCCATGCAGCTGCAGCCTATGGCTCGAGTTGTTTCTGTAGTCATTGTGCTGCAGCTGTACCTGCCACCGCCGTTCTGACCGCTGCGTTTCTGCAGGTCCTGTAAGGACAAGACGCTGTATTTGGCCGAGGAGCGCCAGCCGGCCCGCCCCAGCCACGGCACGGTCGACACACTGTACGGCTTCGCCCGGTTCTCCGAGCGTCTGGTCGGCACAGGGATCAAGTTTGTGCGCGACTTCCAGCAGGACCCAAAGGCGGCCGCTCTTACCGGCATCGGCAAACTGGCCGAGACAGTCTGTGAGTTATAACTCAGCCCTGTGAGGCGGTCCATGAGTCACCAGTCACCACTCACTGTGTGAGACGGTCACTGAGTTATGACTGTAGGCAACAGTGACGTATGAGTGTTATCAGCTGTTAGCTCGTTGGTGAGTGTTATTAGCGACGTCACGAGCCATCTGTGACGGTGATCTGGTTTCGTGAAGTGTCAGCTCTTTGTGACCTGTGACAGCTGAGCGGTGACTCGTGAGTGACCTGTGACCGCTGGCCTCCGTTGACCGCTGACCCCGGTGCCGGCTGCCGCCAGTGAACCGAGGCCTGGAGGACCACCGGCCACAGGAGGACATCGCGGATGTCCTCAGGCAACACAGCTTCGAGTTCGAGCCGCCCCGGCTCCAGAGCACACAACACGAAGGTAGCTGTGTGACCATATGCGTCTTTTTGTCAGGAAGAAAAATGAGTTTTGCTGGACAGAATGTAATAGAGCGAAAGTAATGGGGACAACCTAGTGAGACTCACATACGGTTCACGATACTTGGAACGGTGCTTAAGTAAATGGAAGGTGAACTCCGGTATGGTCCTCTCGTGTTCGGGTGCTGCTCATCGTAGTGTTCCTCCAGAGAACGGAGTGGTTCCACGCATGTCAGTCTGTGTCCTCCAGAGAAGCGGTGTGGTTCCACGCATGGCGGCCTGCTGTGGTGTGCTGGATACCTGGCTGGATGATGGCGTTCGAGATGGTAACGCACCCTCCCTAGCCGCAGGTTTTGAGGTGGTAACACACCTTCCCTAGCCGCAGGTTTTGAGGTGGTAACGGTCCCTCCCTGGGCAGATTTCGAGGTGGTAATGGACTCTCCTTGGACAGGTTTCGCGTTGGTAACGGACCCTCCGTAGAACAGGTTTCGAGGTGGTAACGGTCCGGCTCGAGGTGGTAACGGGCCATCCCTAGCCGCAGGCTTTGAGGTGGTAACGTACCCTCCCTAGCCGGAGGTTTTGAGGTGGTAACGGTCCCTCCCTGGGCAGGTTTCGAGATGACAATGGACCCTCCTTGGGCAGGTTTCGAGGTGGCAATGGACCCTCCTTGGGCAGGTTTCGAGGTGGCAATGGACCCTCCTTGGGCAGGTTTCGAGGTGGTAATGGACCCTCCTTGGGAAGGTTTCGCGTTGGTAACGGACCCTCTGTAGAACAGGTTTCGAGGTGGTAACGGTCCCTTTCTGGGCAGGGCTCGAGGTGGTAACAGACCCTGTCTGGGCAGGTTTCGCGGTGGTTACAGACCCTGCCTGGGCAGGTTTCGAGATGGTAACGGACCCTCTGGAAAAGTTTTGCGTTGGTAACAGACCCTGTCTGGGCAGGTTTCGCGTTGGTAACGGACCCTGCCTGGGCAGGTTTCGAGGTGGTAACGGACCCTTCCTGGGCAGGGCTCGAGGTGGTAACAGACCATCCCTGGGCAGGTTTCGCGTTGGTAACAGACCCTGCCTGGGCAGGTTTCGAGGTGGTAACAGACCCTGCCTGGGCAGGTTTTGCGTTGGTAACGGACCCTCCCTGGGCAGGTTTCGAGGTGGTAACGGACCCTTCCTGGGTAGGGCTCGAGGTGGTAACGGGCCCTCCCTGAGCAGGGTTCGAGGTGGTAACGAACTCTGCCTGGGCAGGTTTCGCGGTGGTACCTGACCCTCCCTGGGCAGGGTTCGAGGTGGTAACGAACTCTGCCTGGGCAGGTTTCGCGGTGGTAACTGACCCTCCCTGGGCAGGTTTCGAGGTGGTAACTGACCCTCCCTGAACAGGGTTCGAGGTGGTAACGAACCCTCTCTGAGCAGGGTTCGGGTTGGTAACTGACCCTCCCTGGGCAGGTTTCGAGGTGGTAACTGACCCTCCCTGGGCAGGTTTCGAGGTGGTAACTGACCCTCCCTGAACAGGGTTCGAGGTGGTAACGAACCCTGCTGGGCAGGTTTCGAGGTGGTAACTGATCCTCCCTGGGCAGGTTTCGAGGTGGTGACTGAGATCCGACTCGGCGAGAAGCAGCCGGTGACGCGTCAGCGGCCGCTCTGCCAGCAGGAGTGGGACGACGCTCACGACGCCGAGGGCCGCATCCCGGACCCCGATACACTGCGGGAGCGCATCTTCCACGGGGTGAGACCCGCGGGCCCTCCACGGGGCAGACCGAGAGTGGCATTTGGCGGACTTCAGCTCGACTGGAATCTGTAGTAAAGCTGTTCGTCAGCCTCAAGTGGTATGCAGACGTGCCCAAGTTTGTGTGTGGCAAGCCGCCCGGCTGCTTTTTGCTGATAACTTCGTCGTGTTTTGCTAGCTTTGAATCGCTGTCGCACGTGTGTGTAGAAGAGCGCCGAATAAACAACACGACTACTGGGTCATGATCATGTCTTGCTACTGCTCGCTGCTGGCATACTGGAGGCGCAATCGCTGTGGGTCACTTTACCATTGCAAATGCATAGCCTGGCCCGACCTTGTATGATCTGACCTGACTTGGTATAACCCGACCTGACCTAACATGGTATGACCTGACTCAAGCTGATTTGGTTTGTTATGACCTGACCTGACCCTGACCTGACCTGGCAGGGCGTGGAGCCGCCGCTGCGCGCCTCTGTCTGGCCGTTCCTGCTGGGCTGCGAGCGTCCAGAGGTATCGGCGGCGGAGAGACGCGAGGCGCGGGACCTCCGCCGGGATGACTACTTCCGCATGAAGCTGCAATGGGCGTCCATGTCGGAGGACCAGCTGAGCCGCTTCAGCGGGCTGCGCGACAGACGCGCCCTGGTCGGTAGGTGGCCTGGACTGGGCTGACAGGAAGACGGGCCGAGTGGCAGACGGACTGACAGGAAGACGGACCGAGTGGCAGACGGACTGGGGGACAGACGGGCTGGGTGACAGACGGGCTGGGTGACAGACGGGCCGAGTGGCAGGTGGGCTGGGTGACAGACGGGCCGAGTGGCAGGTGGGCTGGGTGACAGACGGGCCGAGTGGCAGGTGGGCTGGGTGGCAGACGGGCCGAGTGGCAGGTGGGCTGGGTGACAGACGGGCCGAGTGGCAGGTGGGCCGAGTGGCAGGTGGACTGGGTGAGACTCCACGTGAAAGATGGGCTGATAATCTGTCAAATAGCTATATTATGATATCCACGTCACGCAGCAGTCAATATCCACGTCACGCAGCAGTCAATATCCACGTCACGCAGCAGTCAATATCCACGTCACGCAGCAGTCAATATCCACGTCACGCAGCAGTCAATATCCACGTCACGCAGCAGTCAATATCCACGTCACGCAGCAGTCAATATCCACGTCACGCAGCAGTCAATATCCACGTCACGCAGCAGTCAATATCCACGTCACGCAGCAGTCAATATCCACGTCACGCAGCAGTCAATATCCACGTCACGCAGCAGTCAATATCCACGTCACGCAGCAGTCAATATCCACGTCACGCAGCAGTCAATATCCACGTCACGCAGCAGTCAATATCCACGTCACGCAGCAGTCAATATCCACGTCACGCAGCAGTCAATATCCACGTCACGCAGCAGTCAATATCCACGTCACGCAGCAGTCAATATCCACGTCACGCAGCAGTCAATATCCACGTCACGCAGCAGTCAATATCCACGTCACGCAGCAGTCCATATCCACGTCACGCAGCAGTCAATATCCACGTCACGCAGCAGTCAATATCCACGTCACGCAGCAGTCCATATCCACGTCGCGCAGCAGTCCATATCCACGTCGCGCAGCAGTCAATATCCACGTCGCGCAGCAGTCAATATCCACGTCACGCAGCAGTCAATATCCACGTCACGCAGCAGTCAATATCCACGTCACGCAGCAGTCCATATCCACGTCACGCAGCAGTCGATATCCACGTCGCGCAGCAGTCAATATCCACGTCGCGCAGCAGTCAATATCCACGTCACGCAGCAGTCAATATCCACGTCACGCAGCAGTCAATATCCACGTCACGCAGCAGTTAATATCCACGTCACGCAGCAGTCCATATCCACGTCACGCAGCAGTCAATATCCACGTCACGCAGCAGTCAATATCCACGTCGCGCAGCAGTCAATATCCACGTCACGCAGCAGTCCATATCCACGTCACGCAGCGGCCAACTGGATGCCCACCATGCTGACGAATCGACTCTGCGTGTCTCTGCAGAGAAGGACGTGACCAGGACGGACCGCGGCGAGGCGTTCTTCGCCGGCACGACCAACATCACCCTGCTGCACGACATCCTGGTCACCTACTGCATGTACAACTTCGACCTCGGATACGTCCAGGTGGGTCGCCACTCGCGGCTCTCAGGGCAACCTGGTGGTTGGTGGTGAACGGTTTTGAATAGTGCAGCACTATGCAGCAGACCTGGCCTGGCATATCGTTTTTCACCGCCCTGGGTAGGAGCATAGTGGAAGTTTGAGTTAGGTAATGCATGGATGAGGTAGCACGTTTCAGTCTGCCGATTGCACAATGTATTTAACGTGTTTATCCGCTGTTTCAGGGCATGTCCGATCTACTCAGTCCGCTTCTGTTCGTGGTCAAGGATGAAGTTGACGCGTTCTGGTGTTTTGTCGGCTTCATGGAGCGCGTGGTAAGGAATCGGCCTGTGTCGCCACTCAATCCACGCAGAACATATACACTAGGCCTCTCCAGACTGTTGCGGTTTGATGCTTTTTAATCCGTTCCTGTGGCAGCTTTGTTCGGTGTGTGCAACGATTTATAATCTGTCTTAGGAAAATCCTCTTCGTGTAACCAAGTAGCAACATCAAGCCTTCCTTCCTAGCTTTTCAAAACGCTATCTAAAGCCGACTGTACCTTCTGTTTCACTGTTTCATAATACTAGTATTCGCTCCGTGTATCATATTTACTGACTGAGGAGCACGGTCGCTTGTTCGGAGATGCCGCAAAGCGATACGCCACATATGCACGTTACTGAACGCGCTCGTGTGCTCCGTTTCAGAGCAGTAATTTCGAGCTGACTCAGAAGGGCATGGAGCAGCAGTTTTCCGATCTGCACACGCTACTGCAGGTGTACGACCCGACCTTCTGCTCGTACCTGGACCGCAACGAGTCCAGCCAGATGTCCTTCACGTTCAGGTCAGCCGAACACGCCGACGGGGAATGGTATGGTACGGAACCGAACGTCACTCGACGGGACCAGAGGACGAAGTGGACGGCGGGGGACGGTATGGTACGGAACCGAACGTCACTCGACGGGACCAGAGGACGAAGTGGACGGCGGGGGACGGTATGGTATGGTACGGAACCGAACGTCACTCGACGGGACCAGAGGACGAAGTGGACGGCGGGGGACGGTATGGTACGGAACCGAACGTCACTCGACGGGACCAGAGGACGAGGTGGACGGCGGGGGATGGTATGGTACGGAACCGAACGTCACTCGACGGAACCAGAGGACGAGGTGGACGGCGGGGACGGTATGGTATGGTACGGAACCGAACGTCACTCGACGGGACCAGAGGACGAAGTGGACGGCGGGGGACGGTATGGTACGGAACCGAACGTCACTCGACGGGACCAGAGGACGAAGTGGACGGCGGGGGACGGTATGGTACGGAACCGAACGTCACTCGACGGGACCAGAGGACGAGGTGGACGAGATGGTATGATACGGAACCGAACGTCACACGACGGGACTAGAGGCCGAGGTGGGGGATGGTATGGTACGGAACCGAACGTCACTCGACGGGACCAGAGGACGAGGTGGGACGTTTTATGATTTTGTTTTTGTATATTGTGCGCGGGAAGGAAATGCACTTCCATTTACTAACATAGTATGCTCCATATCGATCCGAAGTGTGCTGCTGATTGTACTCAGATCTGTGTTATGTTCAATTCTCTGTTGAGCTGAGCCGACCTGTGCGTTGACTGCTGTGTTCTCGCGCAGGTGGCTGTTGGTGTGGTTTAAGCGCGAGCTGGACTGGTCGGACGTGCAGCGACTCTGGGAGGTGCTGTGGACTGGCCTGCCCTGTCCCAACTCGGTGCTGCTGCTGGCGCTGGCCGTGCTGGTCCAGCAGAGGTCCACCATCATCGAGTCCAGCCTGGGCTTCTCAGCCATCGTCAAGGTATGGCTGGCAGTCTGAAGCGACGCTAAACAAACAGCCGTCTGATGACTGCCCAGATACTTCAGAGGTTCAGTCGCTGGCTGTTATCATAACAAACGGACGGAATCAACAAGACGTGTCGGCCGACCTAGTGTTTGTCGGCCACTAGGTCGACAGTTACTTTATGGTGCCACGCTTAGTAAATGTTTTGAGCCATTCTGCGTGTATGCAGGCTTAATCGGAATCAACAAACAAATGGCATCACCGTTTTTGTCACGCACGGTGTTATACGCGCGTATCTTGCCGGTTACCGAGCGGTCACGAGGTCTTCCGTCAACTGGGGGGGGGGGGGGGGGGGGGATATACGTATGAGACCGTAGCCATGGTTTTAGAGGCTTATTTATTCGTAATTACTCAGTTCATATGGCTGAAAATTTGCACACCAAAATGTTCATGTCTTAAAAATATCGTATTAAATTTCCGAAATTTAGCGTTGTCGAGTTTAGGAGCAGCGCGCGCCGACGCACAACCCTGTCTTCCCTATGGTGGGGGTCCGCAACTTGCGGCCACGACCAGGCGGCCTCGCGCTCGGCCGGTCCCGGCTGACCCGCCCGGTCTCGTGACCGCCTGCGGCCGGCGAAGGTCGGCTTACCGGGGTCGCCGTCCCCGGCATTTCCTGTTTAATTCAAAGCAAAGCTTAAAGTTTTATTCACATACATAAATAACGCTTAAGAACACCCCGTTCGTCTCCCGACCCAATAAGGTCGTTTTGCTGGGTATGTGAGGTACGTAGGAAGACAATACTGTGGTGTATCTATGGGGCCCACGACAAATCGACCAAGGCATCCAAGGAATCACCCTCATATTTTTGAAAATTCTGAAAATGGGTTATAGGGTGATCTCGGGCGCTAAACCCTTGGCTAAGCCCAACTGTGACAATCTTTTTTTTTGCAGATCAACGTTCACCGAGTTATAGCCTCGGGCAATTTTTTTAGGTCACGTAAGGCCATCTTTGATCGCCTGTAGCTTGTCAACGAACAGCACGAACGTAATATAATCACATATGGTTGAGCTCGCACTGATGCGAGGAAGCTTTTGGCAATTTAGGATTTCTCATTTTTTTTTACCCCATGACCTCGTGACCTAGTTTTTCATGAAATACAGATATTTCATGAAAATATCTGTGGCACCAAAAAAAAATGCATTTTTGTTGGAAGCCAAATCAAGTCTTTATGAATGTTTTTTTTAAAAGTTAAAACAAATGCGTTTTGCCTATCAAGATTACTTTTAAGCTTCGCAAAAACTCCGACAGGCGGCGCTGCGAACACATCTGTGCACATGTATCTTCGGACTGGGTAGATATATCGAGATATCGAGACAGTGGATATGTCGGAAGTATTCTGAGATGAAAATGTGAAAATACTTTTGTGATCTGAGGTCAAGGTCGTATTTAAAGGGATATTGCCACCTCCGGAGGATTTCTAAAAAGCAGCTTAAATGAATGGTGGGGATCAACAATCATATATGCTCAAGCTCAAACTTGCTCCTGCAGCACCTAAAGCAGTGTATCAGCAAAGCATTTTGTATTTATTTCTGACTCCAAAACGTTGGTCCCAGCTGTGCTCAGTACTAGATTCATGATGGCCGCTCTCATCCAGTTTGGCTGTGGAATTAGCGCCCGCCCAAATCCGAAGCGTCCGATTTCCCAGAGACTTGACCTTGAAAAGTCTGTCTGTTATAAGGTATAGGTCACATCTCCTACGGTCCCAAAGTCGAGCCATAGCAATTCTTGCTGTTTTATTATAAAAGAGGCTAAGGTTGTTGAAAATATAATTAACCGCATTCGCTTTTTAATTTTAAAGTTCACTGACGAATGTGTGTCAAGCACGAGTGGTGCAAATGCATTGTTTGATCTAATGTGGGGGGGGGGGGGGTTTCGGGACAAAAAATTTGCAGGTGAAATCGGACACGCTTAATCGACCGATACACACCAAAAACTCCATATTGGCCCGCGAGGTGGCAATATCCCTTTAAAGGGAGTGTGCCTACTCACATCGCTTAGTTGGGGTTATTGACACTGGTCTATAGAACACAATTTTCTGAATTGAACCAATACTTCATTTCTCCAGATTCACCCTAGTTGCTGAGATATTCAAAGACTCCAGGAATTTGCTTGGGAGCAAAAAGTTATCGGGTGGACTCCAGAGGGCTTCCGCTACTAGAAGCACTGCAACTATCGATTAAACTGCAAGCATATTGTTAGCGCCGGCCAATAGCAATTCAACAAAACAGCTCGTGCACGCTGATAGCAGCAGCCGAACAGAAACTGGACGGCCATCATGTTTTTCGATGATGGCCATTTCGATGATGGCCGATGGCCATTTTTTGAAGAAGATATCAATTTAGAGCTACGAAACTTGCACATAATAAAGTTCACAGTGGCAAGAACGTGCTGTGCAAAACTCGTCTTTCAATCTTGCATGATGTGACCGTAATTGTATTGTCTTATGTGCGCCGTTTTACATAACATCACCATAGTGGCGATCGTTTTATAGATATCGAAACAAATATAAACAAAAAACAATATAAGTGAAAATTCAACTAAAGGGGCTCCAGATATGAATTTCATCATATACAACAATCAAACCAACAGCTACTTACCGTATGCAAAATATTTTTGACATTCCAAAACAGTAGGCACACTCCCTTTAAGGTCAAATATTGCAGGTAGCGATTTGAACACATGTATGTGTATCTCTGGACTGGGTAGAGATATCGAGATGCGGTAAACGACAGTGGATAGGTCTCAAGTATTCTGAGACGAAAATGTGAAAATAATTTTGTGATCTGAGGTCAAGGTCAAGGTAATATTTAAGGTCGCAATTTAAATATTTGACTTCAAATATGATCTTGATCTTGACCTCAGATCACAGAAGTATTTGTATATGTTTGTCTCAGAATACTCAGACCTATCCACTGTCGTTTACAGCATATCGATATCTCGACCCAGGCTAGAGATACACAGAAAATATGTGCTCAAAGCACTACCTGCAATATTTGACCTTAAATCCGACCTTGACCTTCACCTCGGATCACAAAGGTATTCTTACATTTTCGTCTCCGAGTACTTAGACCTATCCACTGTCGTTTACTGCATCTCGATATCTCTACCAAGGTCAAGGTCATATTAAGGTCGCAATTTCAATATTTGACCTTAAATATGACCTTGATCTTGACCTCAGATCACAAAAGTATTTTTTACATTTTCGTCTCAGAATACTTAGACCTATCCACTGTCGTTTACCGCATCTCGATATCTCTACCCAGTTCAGAGATACACATGCATGTGTTCAAAACGCTACCTGTAATATTTGACCTTAAATACGACCTTGACCTTGACCTCAGATCACAAAAGTATTCTTACATTTTCATCTCAGAATACTTAGACCTATCCACTGTCTTTTACTGCATCTCGATATCTCTACTCAGTCCGAAGATACACTGGAAGATGTGTAAATCAGTCTTTATGAATATTCTTTTAAAAACAAATGTAAACAACGTTGTGCCTATACAGAGGACATAAAGGTTTCGCAAAAACTTCGGGTATTGCATGGAAAACTAGGTCACGAGGTCATGGGGTACAAAAACTCTGAAAAAATCCGAAATTGCCAAAAGTTTCCTCGCATCAGTGCGAGCTCAACCATATGAAATTATATTACGTTCGTGCTGTTCTTTGACAAGCTACAGACGATCAAAGACGGCCTTACAACATCACCTCTCAAAAATTCCGCCCGGCCATATTTTATGGATTTTTTATTTTCTTTCATTCGTATTTTTTCATGGTATTTCATGAAAAACTAGGTCACGAGGTCATGGGGTCAAATAAAAATCCGAAATTGCCAAAAGTTTCCTCACATCGGTGCGAGCTCAACCATATGAAATTATATTACGTTCGTGCTGTTCGTTGACAAGCTACAGACGATCAAAGATGGCCTTACAACTGACCTAAAAAATGCCCGAGGCTATAACTCAGTGACCGTTGATCTGAAAAAAAAGATTGTCACAGCTGGCTTTGGCGCCCGAGATTACCCTATAAACTCATTTTGCAGATTTCAGAACTTGCAAAATATGAGGGTGTCAAATTTAATTAGTTGTGGTCGATTTGTCGTGGAATGCCCCCTATGTCTCCTGGGATCGCTGGTACTGCTACTTTAACCTCCCAATGAATCGGTATTGACACGTCGGTTCCGTTTCTCTGTCGGCAGCACATCAACGACCTGTCGATGCACATTGACCTGGAGGGCAGTCTCGGCCTGGCAGAGGCCATCTACGGTCAATTCCGGGACGGGAGCCGTGTGCCGGCCGCCGTGCTGCGAATCCTCGGCCTACCGGCACCGCCCGAGTCTGAGACCGAGGCCAGCCCGCCCGCCAGCGCCGCCCCCGCCGCCGCCGCCGCCGCTGCTGGGTCGCCCACGGCGGGCGGCCAGCGCAGCCACAACAGCAGCGTCAGTGACGACGAGCGCAGCTACGAGATGGCGCTGGCGTCTCAGTTCGTCTGACAGGCGCGATGGGAGGATGGTCCCGGCCGGGTGACGCGGGGTGCGTTCGGCACTGCAGGAAGACGCCGAGCTGTCTGCCACGGGTGCGTTCGGAAGTACCGGGTGGCGTGGAGCCCGATTTATGCCAGAGCCTGCGTTGTCGGTCGTTGGGCGATGGCAGGACGCTGGCGCACATATGTATCCAGCGCGCTATTTTCAGGCGCACTTATGCCGTAGAAGAGTGTACAGTACTGGTGTGGTGTATCCGCTGACAGCAGCGTGCAGCGACACACAAAGACGGAAGCGATGGGACTCATGTCTGGTATCTATCGGCGCAAGATATGTATCTGAATATCTGAATCTGAATATCGTGTCTACCGGTCAATCTTCCTCCGCCTTTGGGCGTCAAATTCTGATGCCGTAACTGACATGGATATGCACAAAAACCTTGGATCAGCACGCGTCTAATGTACGGAGTGAGCAGGGCGTGCCTGGAAGTTGTGACGTGGAACCACGATTGTCGGCTCGGTGATAGTGGTGGATATAGAGATGGGCCGTCAGATGGTCAGTTGACTGGGCGATACAGTCTGGTCTGCAGTTATTTCTCTCAGTATCGGCCCTGTTCAAGAACTTGGCGCTGTGCGAGACCGTTGTGGATAGTACAACATGTAATGTGTATGAGTGCGCTGCAGTTTTCGTTTTTTGATAAGGGCGCTGCTTAATTACGGTTATGTGTAAGCTTTGTATGTGCATTACGTAAGATTGCGTGGTTTCTCCAGTGCGTATATTCGACATGGGCAGTCCGCGCTGGGGTGCTGTTATATAGCCGTTGCGTCACTCGCGTGCCTCCACTTCCCGCTTTGTTCCGTCACTCCGTGGTATGCCCGCTTTAAACCCGTCCTGCAGTTAACCACGCCTTGGTGTCGTCAGTTTCGGTCTGCGCGTGTCCATGGCAGCACTCACCGCCCCGCATGGACGTGTTCGGCTGGCCTGGCCTTCACCGATCGTACTTACGGACACGGGCCCTGGTGTGGCCGTAAGTACACGGGCCGGTTCTGATCGGACTCGCCTATGCCAGGTTCAGACTGCGCCGCGGTCTCCGTGCGGGGTGCCCCAGAGCCCAGTGCCGGGCGCGATGTCAGCGTCGGGCCTTTATCGATGTTAAGGGTCTATCGTGAAGGTCATATTTTCGTATCTTGCCGCAATACATTGTTTATGATATATCGGAAATGGTTTGACTGTGCCGGATTAGAGACATGGACGTCATCATCAGCAAACCTCAAGATTGCTGTCCGCGCATTCCTGGCGCAACCAGTCACGCTAATGCTCAAGTGAATCTAGTGGATACTGGCCTGGATTGTCGGATGGACGGATCGGATCGGATGGACACCGACTCGTTTGTCGGATGGACGGATCGGATCGGATGGACACCGACTCGTTTGTCGGATGGACGGATCGGATCAGATGGACACGGGCTCGCACGCCTGTCGAAAGCAGGTTCCAAATAACACTAATTTGCTGAGCCAAGATATTCTGAACTGTAATACACTTCTGGCTTCTATATGGCTTATAGCACTGGCCGCAGTTGTAAGATATTGAACTTACTTTCTTGCGGTAAATTAAGCTGCCCTTACCTTGACCAAAGAAACGATGGAATATTGCACCAGATTCCAGAATCCAGATACTGGTATATTGTCCCGAATGATGATGAATGAAATGAACGAATGACAGATGACTATTAGGCACAATTGTCGCACATGTCAGCTGCCTGTCGGTAGTGGTGTATCCTCAGTCTACAGCCACTGGGTTACCAGACCCCGCGCGGGGCAGCAGCATCACGCATGGCACAGAGCACCGTTAGTGTGCGTGCATGTCGGCAACAGTCGAGTGGACGGACAGCAGCTGTGCCGAACTGGCAAACTGGCCTCTGCCAGCCGAACCACAGAGATCAGGCGCCCACACTGCACACGCGCCGCCTCAGGGATGGCTCTGGCAGACAACTCAAAGTCCTCCAGCACGGCGGCAGCGGTCACCACAACCAGGCTGTGGTGCTGCTCACAAGCTCAGAGTGCCTTGGCCACACGACGCACGAAAGCCACACCTTGTCAGGTCGACACTGTCCGTCGATTCTTTCCAGCAGGTCTGCGCACACCCAGCCGGTACGCCGTACGAGTGCCGATGGACGGAGTATGACGCGGCATGTCTGTTCACAGGAGAACGCCAGAGCGCTCGTCCCCCCGCCGGCCGGGTCGCTACATGCTCTCGATGAGGTCGGCCTGCAGGTCGGCCGTAGAGTTGATGGACACGTCGTCGGTGAGGCCGTCCGACTGCAGATCTGACAAGATTGAGTCTCCCGCCGGCTCCAGCTCCTCAGAGATGTTGTACTCGGCCGGCTCCGGCTCTGTGGGCGCCGGCGGCCGCGCGGCGGGGGCGGGGGCGGGGGCGGGGGCGGCGGACAGGCTGGGCAGCTGGCCGTGTCGCAGCGGCGGCAGCGTGCCGCGCCCGGCCAGCGGTGGCAGCTCGCTCTCCGGCCGTCGGACCGGCGGCAGCGGCGGGTCGGCGGCCGGCCGCGTCACGCCCAAGCTGCGTACCTTCGGCAGGCTGTCGAAGAACGAATCCTCGTCGTCGGAGGCCGAGGCGGTGCCGGGGTCCGGGTCGGTCCCGGGTGCGGTACCGGTACCGGTGCCGGTCGGGGAGCCGGGCGCGGAGCCGGGCGCGGAGCCGGTCGGGGAGCCGGGCGCGGAGCCGGGCGGGGAGCCGGTCGGGGACGCGGCCCCGCTGGTGCCGCTGCTGTGGGCTGCCAGCAGAGCAGCCAGCACCGACTCGTTCTCCACCGGGGTGACGCCCAGCGCCGCCGCCAGCCGCGGCCGCTCCTCCCGCCAGCCGGCGACCGGCTCCAGCTCGGCGTCCAGCACCGACAGCGTGCAGTCCAGCTGCAGGCAGGCCAGCAGCTCCCGCACCAGTGCCAGACAGCGGCGGCCGGCCGGGCGAGCTGCCGCACTGCGCAGCGCCTCGCTCTGGAAGCGCCGCGACTGGTCACCACCGCCCGGCCCGGCAGTCTCGTCCAGCGCGAGGAATACACTGGCGCGCAGCTGGGCGCGCAGCTTGGAGAGTACACCATTGTTCTCCAGTGCCTCTGTGACCATGTCCCGCAGCTCCACCTCACACTCGTCCTCAGCCATCAGACTGCTGCTCATGGTGAGGCTCTGTCACTGCTGGCCAGACAGACGGGCACTGTGCTGAAACAGGCACACAACGTTACATAGCTACTGCCTGAAGCATGCATTACACTGCAGCCAACGCAGACCTCGCCGGCCAAATGAGCAGGCACAGTGCTGAAACAAAGCCGACACAGTAACTGCAGGTCAGCCTGACAGTCGCAGTACTTAAAGCATAGTACAAGTAGATATCCAACAGTCACTGCTGGCAGACAAGGCAGTCACATCGCAGTAGGCACTGAGACAGGCATAATGCCTTCCAGTCGCCATTAGATGAGCTCGATGATAAACACAACAGACACACATCCCACCAAACCTGCAGTTCTCAGAATAAATTTATAGTTAAATCATAATTATAAAAAACATATTTCATTAAGAAGTTCCATTGTAGGTAGTTATCATATTTCCCGATATAAAAATAGTTGTTATCTAGTCTCAGCCCATCTCACACCAACACACGTTTTCCTTCTGAATGGCAAACAGGCTATGAGTAGGTATATAAGGGTTGCAGTGACAGGTGACAAACATGTTTTTAACTACCTCTTTAATTGTGATAAATGTCCATTATGTTAACAGCATGCTATTACTAAGTCAGTTAGCTAATTAATACAGATTATGTGAGCTCGAAATTACCTGACAATGTCCAAAAATCATTTGTGTTTGTACCAAGCAGATGCAAGGTCTTCAGTCAACTCCGAGGGAAAATATATGTATGAGGCCTGACTGTACCAACACACAACCCTGTCTTCCCTATGGTGGTGGTGGTGGACTGCGGTGGTTGTGCAGCCTGTGGCCACAGCCCACTGGCCTCATTCTCAATGCAGAAGGATGCAGAATATTGGTCATACTGGCAATACGCACACAGCGCTGTATTGATGCCGGTGATCTACGCAGATAGATATACATATATCGCCGCAGGAAGATAAGACAGGAACAATAAGGATCGTCCATGACGTCATTGGAACAATGACTTAACCTAACCTAACCTAACCCCGCCATTATGTCTGATCGGGACGAAACCTAAGATTCGCTCGTAGCCATTAAGTCCGATCGGGACGAAACTTAACCCGCGCACTGCAGGGGGGGGGGGGTTGATTTCCGCCCTCCCCCCCCTCAGGTTTTTCAAAGATAGCGAAAAAACGGCGGCGCACAGCGCCGCCGGGTTTTGACATACCTGTTAGGACATCAATTGCGCACACTTTGAAAAACAAATAACCTCGGCTCATCTCAGGTCAGGTCACTAGACCAGGTCAAGTGACCCCACCTCCAAAAATGTTTGCAGTTGTGCCAAAGCCAGAGTTTTTCACCGATCAGTTTGAAACTTACAGGATGTCATGAGGGCAAAAGTACTTACAATTCGTATATCTCGGAATTTTGATATCGGTGACTTAAGGTCAGGTCAATTTCGTAACCTCCCCATAATAAGTCAACGGGGAAATATACAAATGCTTCCTATTTCAAGGATATGCATAATATTAGTCCAATTACTTCTCGATAATGTTATTATAGGATATTCTTGATGATCCAAGTGTAAGTTTTGTTCAGTGACCCCTATTGGGTCATTTGAGGTCATGCGAGGTCACCATCACTTGTTTTGTCAATAACTCCCGACATAATGAAGATAGAGAAGTAAAACAGACATCAATGTGTTTGTCTTGTCGAGACACGTCTTCCCATATGCAACATTCCCTACTTGGGTCACCACTTGACCTTGACCTGAGGTCAATTTTTTAAGTTAACTTAACAAGGTCACCATGTATATCATTCGAAGCGCCTTGACAAGATAAACACAATGGCGTAAACAGTTTTCTGTTATTTTTATTAAATACAAAGTTAATAGCGAAAAACGATTCAGCAAAAACACTTCTTTTTTTCTTTTTTGACCTCGGGAGCCTCAAATGTTGACCTCAGATCAAATTTGAGGACACCTTACCGATTGAAAATTGCACTGGCTGGCGTTCGCTTTTTTCCCGTTTGTTTCTAACTAGCATAGTTTCTGAGATATATGGGGATTTCTGGAGCTGTGTCCTAAAACAGGAGAAAAAAAACTGGTAAATTTGACATTTGATGACCTCTGGTGACCTCAATTTTGACCAGACCTAAAACAATACTGAAATAATTTCGATAGAACATGTATTAAGCTATCAAATGCCGGTTTTCCGCTTCTCACTACGTAGCGTAGTTTTTGAGATATTAGGGGGGGGGGGCGGAAATCAACCCCCTCCCCCTCCCCCTGCAGTTCGTGTTCGGCGCAAAGCCTGCAGTGCGCGGGTTAAGATTCGCTCGTAGCCATTAAGTCCGATCGGGACGAAACCTAAGATTCGCTCGTAGCCATTAAGTCGATCGGGACAAAACCTAAGATTCACTTGTAGCCTTAAAGGGAAAAGTTCACCTTTAACATGGGGTTTTAAACTGAGATGGCAGATTTGTAGAGCAGATCTAAGAATGGGTTGTGGTGAAAGAATTACCTCCCTACGTTAAGTAATTTCGACACAGGACTAGTGGGCCCGGTTTCATGTCCGCTGTTCTGGGCCACGATCGGGATATGAACGCTCGCCGCCGGATGCAGGTACACTCTCTGGCACGTAGTCTCTGATCACAACGCCTCGTTAATATCCGTTCAGCCGCCCGGGAGGCGCGGCGGACCCTTGTCAGAGACTGTACTTGGCGTCAGGCGGAGCGGGGCGAAGCCAGAACGCCAGCTGCTATCGTACAATTTATCGTGAAATGGACAGAGAAACTTACTTCTTTCTCCACATATATCCCATCAGTTGCCCAAACCAAAGTCATATTCGTAGTTTTGAGCTCAAGATACACCGTATGGTTGAATTTCAAGACAACTTTCAAGTTGACCTATTCCCTTTAAGTCTGATTGGGACAAAACCTAAGATTCACTCAAATACAAGTCCTGCGCTCCACCAGGAACATAGGTTTAGTAAGAGTGTGATAGGGTTTAGTGAGAGCGTGATAGGGTTTAGTGAGCGGCATTAACCTAACCCTACAGCGTAAATAAGCTATGTGATGCCATAGCCGAGCCGCCGTGAATGCTGTCTATACTTGTTGTATCCAAGGCCATACATATTGTTGTATCAAGGTCGGTCGTGGTCAGCTGGCGTGTAAACAAAGTTTGGCGGCGGGCGATGTGACGGAAGCGGCAAGATATGAATTATTGAAGTTAGAATTAGTTATAGTGCAAAATGCCTTGGAGAAGACATGCATAGTTACTAAATGTGATCTTTTGTATCTATTGGTAGGTATATTATAGGGATTAACTAATAACTAATGGTGTGCAGATGGCCAGTACCCAAGGGCGTAGGCAAGGGGGGGGCAAGGGGCCCATGCCCCCCCCCCCCCCCCCCTGGAGGCCAGGGGGCTCATCAGGCGACCGAGCGAGAGCCCCCGGGGGCCGAAGGCCCCAGTGTTTTGATGGTGGCAGGCATAACACGAATAAATAACAGCAATTGCTTGTCTGTTAAAGGCATGTATATGTAAATACGTAGAAAGGGGCCCCAGCCAGTGTGGATAGGGCCCTCTACCAGCTTTTAAAGGGCTCTACCGATCTGCAGAGGGCCCCATCGGCATTTAGAGGCCCCTTCCGGTTGTAGAGGGCCTCTGCCAGCCTTTATAGGGCCCTGCTGATCTGGAGAGGGTCCCTGCCGATCTGGAGAGGGCCCTCTGCCGGTCTCTAGAGGGCCCTGCCGATCGTAGATCGCCCTGCCAATCTGAAGAGGGCCTCTATCGGCATTTATAGGCCCCTGCCGACCTGTAGAGGGCCCTCTTCCAGGCTTTAGAGGCCCTGCCGATCTGCAGAGTGTCCCAGCCAATCCGTAGAGGGTGCTCTGCTGGCCTTTAGAGGGCCCTGCCGATCTATAGAGGGCCCTGTCAATCTATAGAGGGCCCTGCCGATCTATAGAGGGCCCTGCCGATCTATAGAGGGCCCTGCCGATCTATAGAGGGCCCTGCCGATCTATAGAGGGCCCTCTGCCCGCCTTTAGAGGGCCCTTCCAGCATGAAGAGGGCCTGCCGATCTGCAGAGATCCCTGTCGGCATTTAGATGGCCCCTTCCGGTTGTAGAGGGCCCTCTGTCGGCCTTTATAGGGTCCTGTCAATCTGTAGGGAGTCCCTGCCGATCTGGAGAGGGCCCTGCCGATCTGTAGAGGGCCCTGCCGATCTGTAGATCGTCCTGCCGATCTGTAGATCGCCCTGCCAATCTGTAGAGGGCCTCTTCCAGCATTTAGAGGGCCCTGCCGACCTGTAGAGGGCCCTCTTCCAGCCTTTAGGGGCCCTATCGATCTTCAGAGTGATCCAGCCAATATATAGAGGGCCCTCTGCCGGCCTTTATAGGGCCCTGCAGATCTGTAGAGGGCCCCCTGCCCGCCTTTAGAGGGCCCTCCCAGCATGCAGAGGGCATGCCAATCTGCAGAGGGCCCCCTGTCGGCATTTAGATGGCCCCTTCCGGTTGTAGAGGGCCCTCTGCCGGCCTGTATAGGGCCCTGCTAATCTGTAGAGGGTCCCTGCCGAGCTGGAGAGGGCCCTCTGCCGGTCTTTAGAGGGCCCTTCCAGCATGTAGAGGGCCTGACAATCTGCAGAGGGCCCCCAGTCGGCATTTAGATGGACCCTTTCGGTTGTAGATGGCCCTCGGCCGGCCTTTAAAGAGCTCTCTGCCGGACTTTAGAGGGCCCTGCCGATCTGTAGATCGCCCAGCCAATCTGTAGAGGGCCTCTGTCGGCATTTAGAGGCCCTACCGACCTGTAGAGGGCCCTCTTCCAGCCTTTAGGGGCCCTTTCGATCTGCAGAGTGCCCAGCCAATCTATAGAGGGCCCTTTGCCGGCTTTTAGAGGGCCCTGCCGATCTGTAGAGGGCCCCCTGTCTGCATTTAGATAGCCCCTTCCGGTTGTAGAGGTCCCTCTGCCGGCCTTTATAGGGCCCTGCCAATCTGCAGATGGTCCCCGCCGATCTGGAGAGGGCCCTCTGCCGGTATTTTAGAGGGCCCTGCCAATCTGTAAATCACCCTGCCAATCTGTAGATCGCCCTGCCAATCTGTAGAGGGCCTCTGCCGGCCTTTAGAGGGCCCTGACGGCCTTTTTAGAGGGCCCTGACGGCCTTTTTAGAGGGCCCTGACGGTCTTTAGAGGGCTCTGCCGGCCTTTAGAGGGCCCTTCCGGCCTTTAGAGGGCTCTGCCGGCCTTTAGAGGGCCCTGCCGGCCTTTAGCGGGCCCTGCCCATCTGTATATCGCCTTGCCAATCTACAGAGGGCCTCTACCGGCATTTCGATGGCCCTGCCGACCTGTAGACGGCCCTCTTCCAGTCTTTATGGGCCCTGTCGATCTGCAAGAGTGTGCCAGCCAATCTGTAGAGTGAGTGTAGAGGGCCCTCTGCCGGCCTTTAGAGGCCCCTGCCGATCTGTAGAGGACTCTCTGCTGGCCTTTAGAGGGTCCTGTGGTGGTAGAGGCGGTCTGCCATTCGAGCGCCGGTGAGGCTCTCGAAGGAAGACCAGTGAAAGTTATCATTGTTTTTCAGTGTACGTTAGTAACGTCTGAGAGGAGTACAAGGCTTTGGTAATGCAGGCTTTGACTTTTACTGGAACTTGGGCTGCTGCTACCAGGAAAGGTCAGAAGCCCAGCGCTCTCCCACTGAGCTACAGGGGCGGACAAATCGCTCGTTTCCGCACTATCAAAGACTTTTTAATGTTAGTGTCATAATTCCTACCCCATAATCCAGATCACTGCACAATAATTTAGATGGGGCGGAATTAATGTATTGTACTGCAATAGAAGTTGTTGTGAGGATAAATAAAGCTTGGATATTCTGATAACTCCTATATATTATGGCATATCACACATATTACACTATATATATATATGACTATTCCATTTACAATTTTCATCTACAAGAACTCCAAAGTATTTAATGCATGGGTTTCATGTGATTGGTGTATCATTTAATACTATGTCAAGATCTTGTCATGTCACTGATCTAGAATAGATTTGGTAATTTGTCTTTGATGCATATAGTGATAATATATTTACATGGAGCAACTTGATTTTTTTAAAATAATTAATTCATTAATCTTTATTTGCAGCTCATCAACATTTCTAGCTTGAATATAAATTGCTGTATATCATCAGCAAATAAGTAAAAGGTACCTATTTCTGTTGTATTGCTGATGTCATTAATATAGAGAATAAATAAAAGAGGACCTAAAATTGAACCCTTTGGGATGCCAATTTTCTTCATTTGTTTCTAGATTCAACCTCATCTATTATTGCCATTGTATGCCTCTATGAATCCATTGTTGTAGAAGCTCCTCGTTTCACAATACAGTGTATTTTTTTCAAGAGAGTTGCCAAGCAAACTGTATCCAAAGCTTTCTGTAAATCAAGGTGGAGCATGTTATTTCGTTATTTTGTAGATTTTGTAAACTTCATCGTACATTTGAACAATTGGCATGTACATACTGTGTTGTTTCCTGAATCCGAATTGAAGAAGATTCAGGATAATATTTGCATTAACCTGTGCCCCGCTGGAGGTGGCAGAATCGGCCCCCCCCCCCCCTGGAATTTCTCAATAACTTTAAACCAATGATAGATGTTGATGTCAATCCTTCAGTACCTGATGCAGCATCAATGCTACGTCTTACCACAACATTTCAATGAAAATGGTGGATTGCTACGGGAGATAATGACGTTTTAATCACATCATGTAATGTAATTTTTGTGGGGAAACAATACATGCTAAAAAAATCGTAGAAATTCGAGTTTTGATGAAAATTGCAAATAAAAAATGTTGAGAAAAAATGATTGATGAGATGAGAAATGAATCATCTCAGATTTGGATTTTTTTTGTTTTTCACTCCCAAAAATGGAGAGAAAAAATGTTGAAAACTTATTTGTCATTGTTTTACAACATACAACATACTGTACTGTTTTATTGATGAGGCCCCCCTTGGCTATGAGGGCCTCTCTGATCCCATTTGCCCCCCCCCCCCCTGGGCAAAATCCTCCCTATGCCCTTGCCCTATGAATATTAGCTCACAAATACATAAAATAGGCACTAACTCAAACTCATGAGTCAACCTGGACATAATTGATGTCAGATCAGGACCTATCTCAGTTGCTGGCACTAGGTCCAAATAATCAATTTTTGATGCATCAATATTTTGATCCAGCCCAAGCCCCAATAGAAATGGTATTGGGGAAAATGAACTATTTACAAACTGCAATTATGAAGCACTGGATAATAGTGATGGGATGAATGGCTCCATGAATCAGTGCATTGTGGCACATAATTAAGTTTCAGACACCCAGATGTTCGATAGTTCTCTCGAAAAGTGATGCAATATTGCTTTAAAAATGCATCATTTTGAATCCCTTGGCTATCCCTCCCTTGAATCTATTTTTGCACTCAAATAATTAAAATCACTCAAAATATTGATGCAGATTGCAGTAAATGCACAGGTGAACATTTTTTGCATACAAAAACAAATATTTTTTTCCTCACAATTTCAAGTGTTTATTTACAAGTCACTACCTTCTTTATGCAATATTTATGTATAATAAGCACATCAAACGATAGAGAATTCCCCAATTAGTACATTTCAGTTGTAAAAAACAGTTTCATTCACAACAATTACATAAAATTTCAATATTTTGAATATCTCACCACTTCACGTCGACACCGCACATGAAGTTTACGGATGGCCGGGCCGTATAAGAGAGGTAGAGTCATCCGGGGATTTTAGCGCCCCAATCACGTTGCATAAGCGTGACGTCACTGGTGCTGTAGTTCGACTCTGCTGTCGCCGCACGCGGCTCGGTGCGAATATTTCGAACGGGATACGGATAGTTGCGCCTAAGGTACGATCATATTTCAGATTACGTTTACCACGGATAATTATCCCTCCCTTAATGAATTGTGAGGAGGAGACGGCCATACGCTGCCCCGGTCTGTGTGATGGGCGACTGGCGAGACGGCCATACACTGCACCGGTGTGACTGAGGGCCGAGACGGCCATATGCTGCCCCGGTCTGGCTGAAGGGTGAAACGGCTATACGCTGCCCCGATCTAGCTGAGGGGCGAGACGGCCATACTCTGCCCCGGTCTGGCTGAGGGGTGAAACGGCTATACGCTGCACCGGTCCAGCTGAGGGGCGAGACGGCAACACGCTGTCCCGGTCTGGCTGAGCGGTGAGACGGCCATACGCTGCCCCAGTCTATCTGAGGGGCAAGACAGGCATACGCTGCACCGGTCCGGCTGAGGGGCGAGACGGCCACACGCTGCCCCGGTCTGGCTGAGGGGCGAGACGGCCATATGCTGCACCGGTCCGGCTGAGGGGTGAGACGGCCGTACGCTGCCCCGGTCCGGCTTATGGGCGAGACGGCCGTTCGCTGCCCCGGTCCGACTGAGGAGTGAGACGGTCATACCCTCCCTCAGCCCAGGTCCGACTGAGGGAGGACTGAGGAGACGGCCATACGCTGCCCTGGTCTGGCTGAGGGGCGAGACGGACATACGCTGCCCCGGCCCGGCCGAGGGGCGAGACGACCGTACGCTGCCCCGGTCTGGCTGAGGGGCGAGACGGCCATACGCTGCTCTAGTCTGGCTGAGGCGTGAGACGACCATACGTTGTACCTGGAAATGTTGCAATGGCAATGTTTTGGCTTAATGTTCAAGATATGCTAAAAACTTAAAGAAGAAAAAATATTTCAAAATATACTTACAACATAACTTACTTATCTAACGGCGACGAATTCAAATTGCCGCTCTCGTCAACACCCGTCAAAAGACCGCAAAACGCTCGAAAGCGCAGCTGCGGCGGCGGGGCTGGCCACGACTGGACCACAGCACCAGTGACGTCGTCGCTAATGCTGGGCCGGTCGGTAGCCAACATATGGGGAATCCCGGATGACACCCTGAATTTGAACAACTTTTCGGCCGCCGATGGCGTCCGATAAATGGCGCGTGTAGCGTTCGCAACGAATAGGCAATTTCATGGAAACCCTCAATGTTTTCCAAAACCACTCAACTACATGAATATCTTATATTTACGAGTCACTATGCCACTACCCGTTATTTTTGGTCAAACTCGCCGTGGGTCAAACCCCTATATATGGCCTTGGTCAAACCACGGTAGATAAAATACTAGGTAGCGCAGATCATTTCCTTCAACATGGATTCTATTACATTAGGTAACTAGTTTGTTTTGTATTCAAAGCGGCAAAATTGTCTCGAAATAATTGTGCCAAATTTGGCAGCGTAAAGGATTTCTGTATAGCTCTCTAGAGCTCAATATGACGTCATTAACCTAAATATTAAAACTTAACTTTTTATTAAATTGAGCACTGTTTGCGAGAGAAAAAAAATTCATAATCGTGTTCGGCAGCAAATACTTCATATTTTGAACGACAAGCGGCGTATATTCGACAATTTTTGGGAAGGTGGGACAGATGAAGGAAGAAAAAATACAACTTCACGCTTTGGTGACGTCACCATAGCTGGAAGCTGCCAATAACCTTGTCACGGGTGCGATTATATCCCGGATACCAACACGTCGGATACAGAATCTATATTTATGTCGACATTTGTGGCGCCGGGTTAGATGTGGCACAGTGCCTGTGCAGCCGTAAGATGATCTAGCTGAGTGGTAAGGCTATTCTGTTCTATGCGGAGGGTGGCCGGTTCGAATTCCGGTGACGGCGGCTCGATTTTTTTTCTGTCACGAGCGAATCTAATTCTTAGGAGGTAATTCTTTCACCACAACCCATTTTTAGATTTGCTCTACAAATCTGCTATCTCAGTCCAAAACCAAGGCGATTATTTGATATGCGGAGGGTGGCCGGTTCGAATCCCGGTGACGGCGGCTCGTTTTTTGTCACGAGCGAATCTAATTATTAGGAGGTAATTATTTCACCACAACCCATTTTTAGATCTGCTCTACAAATCTGCTATCTCAGTTAAAAACCTCATGTTAAAGGTGAACTATTCCCTTTAATGGCAAGGTTAGGTTAGGTTAGGTTAGGTAAGACTTTAGGGTCATACTTTGTTCGTTACTTTTACTCAGGTATAACAGTTAATTTGATATTTTTCGAAGTTTTCAAGAGTTATTAAAGTGTAAAACAATATTTCAGCGCTCATTGTGGCGCCTTCCTCAGTGAGTGAGACTCACTCACCGAGGAAGGCGCCACAATGAGCGCTGAAATATTTGTTTGTACACCTTAATACTCCTGAAAACTTCTAAAAATATAAAACTAACTAGGTTAGGTTAGGTTTACGGAGTGGAGATCTAGATTATGTATCCAGGATATAACCGCACCCCTTGACACTCATCGGAGGGTTGCACCATCTACGTCATAAGCTGTGCTGGTAGGTCGGACCAAATTGACCAATGTAAAGTGAAGAACGGACCCAGATTATTGCGTATCTCGTGCACTTGTCTTGTTCATTGTATTAATGACGTAAGTGTAATAAAGAACTACCATTGGTCAAAATAGAGAGAGCTTGTGGTCTGCCTACTAGCAGAATGCTTACCTTTCCTTTCCTAAAATGTGCCTTGTTTGCTGAATGTTCAAATGAAAAAAGAAATTATGTAAATTAAATACCGCATTAACTATTTTAAGATATTTTTCATCAAGTTTTTGAAATTTTGAATTGTTTGCTTTTAAAAGCCATGATGTTTCTCAATCAATAAATGTCGGTCGAGATTAAGATTCACACCAATGACGTTAAAGAATGAATTTGTGGTGGACGTCCTACCCAGAGTACTTATATCAATCCTACCTGCTTTGTGACCACCTTGGCATGGAATGTTTTGACTCGTTTCTATCAGTCTTCGGCAAGGTGGAGGTGTGTTCTCTTTGCTGGCGTGCACGGTTTGATGGAACACGTGGATCTTCAAAGTGTAATTTTGGAAGTGTTTGTGATAGTTCAGCATTCTGTTGTGCTATTGTTGACGCTGTGAACTCGAAAAAAATCAAATCATGGACTTTCAATTTCTCTGGACTCTATTTTTCCTGAAGATTTGATGCTTATTGGACGTGACCTGACTCCGAAAAAT
>JAXIVJ010010421.1:0-47251 GCA_036785665.1 Chirona hameri
GGTCTGTCTCCAATGGGAGGTCTCAGAATAGAGCGATCACCAGCCATTACCACCGATGGTGGCGGTCTGACTGGAGGGGGGGGGGGGTCGGGTGTGTTTGATCTTATCAGAGGGGGCTGCGGTAGTTCCGGTCACTGAAGGGATAGGGGTGCTCTTTGTGGAATGTGGGGACAAGCAGATGCACTGTCTGAATGATGCACGATTAATGTTCAGTTTGAGTCACTGGTGGAGCTAGGAGGGGGGGGGGGGCAAGGGCGGATCCAGAATGGGTGGTTTGGGTCAGTTTGGGGGGGGGGGCAAATCCCAAAAAGTCTCACACAATTCTGGAAACTCATTGGATTTTGCTTGCTTGTGCAATCGATAACTGAGTTAAAACAAACTTTCCTTAGCAAAAGTTGCTTAGATTTTATATTATCTCAGGAAATGTGTCAAATTTGCGCCGATTTCATGTGGTTGGGGGGGAGGGGGCATGGCCCCGTGCCCCCTCCCCCTCTGGATCCGCCCATGGGGGCACAAAGGGGTCATGGTATCCCAGAACGCCTGAACTCAGTCGAAAATTGATACATTTCCTGATTCAAAGGAAAATATTAGCAACGTTTACCAAGGAAGGTTTCCTTTAAAGGAAATAGTTCACCTTCGGAATTTTTTTCAGAACACGATTTTATTATATTTTTTAATACAGTTTCTTTTTTCTTTTCAAAAATGGTCCTACATCGCGCCAATTCAGGACAAAAGGTCGTAAATTATTAATGTTATGGTGTGCGTTATTGGTCTGCGCATGCTCAGACCAGTGCTGGCACTCTCAGACGGTACGGTATATCATATATGCGCCGCATTCCTTTGCGGGTCAGCTGCCGGTGTGTTGTTGCGGGGGCCCCCTGCTGGATCTCGGCCGCGCGGCGAATGGTTTAGTGCTTTGGCTGTTCGTGACGTGGCTGATTTGGCGGGGATTTCTGCGATGGGACGCCGATGGCTGATGTGCGATTTTGCGTTGGCGGCGGCATGATTCCCGGCCAAACCAGATTACACGCCGATGCTGCGCCGCGGTGCGGTGGCTGCTGTGCTGCGGTGCAGTGTCCACTGCGCTGAGGTGCAGTATCCACCCTGTCAATCTTTTTTACACTGTTAGGTGATAGTTATCTTGTATTGATAGGTCCCCTCTTAGATTATCTCTACCAAACACGTTTAGCTAAACAAATATAACAGGTTTTTTTTGCTTGCGCATTTTTGGCCCACCGCGCAGGTTTTTCCCTTTTGCTATAGACGCTGGGTTTTTTATTATTCAGGACTTTTCGCCCAGCTAAACACACCCCACAACCAGGTCTCGCCGAGGCGCGAGCTAGGGAGACTGGCAACAGTCTCCCGCTGTTGCAATGACGGCACCCCACGGCTCCACCAACACTGACACTGTTCAAGTGTATGTAATAAAAATATGTATGTATGTGTGTCTCGTGTTTTACTTATTTTTGACCTTGAACGAAATACTTAACGTAATGTTAGATATTATATTTACTTTGAACAAATAATTTTCCCGGGTACAAATAAACCGGTTAACGTAACTAGTAACGTAAAATAGCTGCCCTAGTCCCTAGTTTGCTCCGGGTCACATAAACCGGATAACGTAACTCTTTTCCTGGCAAATTGCCAGAGGTCATTGCCCCTCCCCGGAATATGGCTATAGGCCGGTCCGGGAATAAAAAAGAAAAAAAGAAGAAAAAAAAACCGCATTCCTTCGCCAAAAAGTCAAATATCTTCGGCTGGAGAGACTTTTCAGCCAAGTAAAGTTGCAGATAAGGATTTATCACACGGGCTACAAAACTGCTATTTCAGTTCAAAACCCCATGTTGAAGGTGAACTATTTCCTTTAAGACAGTTATTAATACACAAGAAAGCAAAATCCGATAAGTTTTTGGAATTGTGTGATACTTTTTGGGATTTCCCCCAAACCAACTTTTTGACCGTGACATATATTTCGTCTTTTGCCAATAATGTGCAGACATGACATGTGAGAGGGTACCGCAGTTGAACGGCAATTAGTGCAGTGTGAATTGCGAAATATCACGAAATGAAAATGTGGGAAAAAATAGCCCCAGCAAATCGAGTGTCAAGGCGCGCCACGCAATAATGATCGAACGATAGCCGTGCGGTCACCATATATCTGTCAAACGGGGACAGTTCGGGTACCATAGATCCCTCAAAACGCCACCGGCCAGCTGCCATTCCTCTCCGGAATCCCACCGTTGACAGATAACGCGGACATTACGGCCCAATTGCAGCCCTGCGGCCATAAAGCAGCAATTGTGGCCACCGATTGGCCGGCGATCAGCGTCAGTATCCCACGGGGATTTATCGGTCGAGATCTGCCCCTCCCCGTCTCTCGTGCACCCGACTTAGTCGCTCTCCGCCATCGAGCAGCAGCAGATCGCCACTGCCTCGCGCTCGTGCCGTGCCGTGCCATATGCGTCCCCCGGCGTCCCTCCCGCTTCCCCTGAAGCGTCATTCATATGACAAACAGGGATCATTTATCATAGTAGATAGCCAGAAACGTTTGACTGAATGGGCGAAATTAAGGCACGCTCGGGAGATGTGGTCCGGAAATCGATGCGTGCACGCGGTGCTTCGTTTATTTTATGTCCCGCGTAATCAGACTAACGTTTTCCGGAGACGGCATATTATCGGACTCTATGACCTATTTGTCCAGACTGTATTATGTGTAATATTACTTTTTATACTCCAAAGTTACAGAGTTCGTAAAATATTGTGATACGCAATGCAAAGTCACACACCTATCTAGATTGACGATGGTGTTTATTCCGCTATTAGGTACTGAAATACCACTGAAACGTAGTACGTCTGTGATGATGACCTTATAACTTCCGAATGGGCTGGGCTTGACCTCTTTAGCTCGAACGGCTTGAAATGTTTCGATGGATCCTGGAGGTTATTTCATAGCTATAAAAGCTTGCATTTAATACCGATACAGCTTCATCAGAGCTGGTTGCACAAACCAAACCCAGGTAACAATATCATGTCAACAACTGATTTATGATAATTGATAGGCAATCGCGAGTTAACTCCACGCAAAATAGTAATTTGCAGGCTCTTAAATGCAGCCTATTATTATCCTTAACCGCACCCATTACGTATAGCATCAAAGCACAACAACCGCCAATCAGCCTCCACTGATGTTTCAATCGGACTTTCTACGATGGCCTGTTATCTATGCCCGGCTCTGCGGGGGTCGCGTCGACCTGTGCACCCGAGCGTGCAACTGTGCGACACTGCAGCACGTCTCTCACAGCGCTGTGACTGTGACTGTGACTGTGACTGAGCAGTCCTCTGCCGGCCTGATGTCAGCACATTACCACCTGCCGATTGCTTCGTTTTTAGCTCGGCCACTGCTGCGCTGACAAGGAGGCACGCAAACATCATAGTCAGCGTATTCAGCCAGCACTAGAGCGAGCACTGCAGTGGCCACAATAGATCAGGATGGACGGGCTCAATGTGTAGGTACGTGTACCTTTCATTGGGCTAGATATGCATCTTGACTTGGATTGTATGTATTCTATCAGTGTGTCAATTACGTCTTAAAGCCGTTTAACGGCTTGATTCACGACTGCCACAGCCATTTGATCAGTTTAATCTCCAATAAAGCGGCCGTCCCGCTGTGTCTAGTGGTTAACGGCCGGTCGGTCACGTTATTGAACAATGTCGGACCTCCCATCCTCACCACAGTTGTTCGGAGTTGTCATAACACGCACACTAAGTCCGCTGTCGCTGATGCAGTGGCAGCTGTCCCATACCACACGTGTGCAGTCATCAGACGCACATCCGTCTTGTTTCTATTGATTTATCGGCGCATGATAAATTTACGCCAGCCTTTCCCTAAAAAGCCACCGTAAATCACAGTCCAGGGGCGCCGGCCCTAATAAATCAGTCGGCTGGGGGATGCTGAAGAGCTGTCTGTCGGCTTCGCTCGACCGCGGCGGTCGGCGGGTCGAGACCGAGCTGGCACAGCCCTGCCCTTCTCTGGCACCCTCCCCTCCGCTCTGCCACCCTCCCCTCCACTCCGCCATCCTCCCTCCGCTCCGCCACCCTCTTATCCGCTCCGCCACCCTCCCCTCCGCTCCACCACCCTCCCCTCCGCTCCGCCACCCTCCTATCCGCTCCGCCACCCTCCTCTCCGCCACCCTCCCCTCCGCTCCGCCACCCTCCCCTCCGCTCCGCCATCCTCCATCCGCTCCGCCACCCTCTTATCCGCTCCGTCACCCTCCTCTCCGCTCCGCCACCCTCCCCTCCGCTCCGCCATCCTCCATCCGCTCCGCCACCTCTTATCCGCTCCGTCACCCTCCTCTCCGCTCCGCCACCCTCCCCTCCGCTCCGCCACCAGCCCCTCCGCTCCACCACCTTCCCCTCCGCTCCGCCACCCTCCCTCCGCTCCCGCCACCCTCCCCTCCGCCACCCTCATGCCACCCTCCTCTCCGCTCCGCACCCTCCCCCGCTCCGCCACCCTCCCCTCCGTGCCCCCTGCGGCGGTGTCCTGGCTAGGGAGACTGCTATAGCCAGAACGTCTGGTTCTGACAATATTGATGCAAAAGTAGTGTGTGCGAATGGGCAGATACATCTGGGCCTTTTCAGGTGGCGATGTGGCTCCTGTGGAAGTGCTGAAAAACACATTGGAATCTAAAACGATATTAATCGCGTCCTGGATACTGTTCCGTTCTAAGGCGGTCCTACTCACCACCGTACCATGTTCTGCTCGCTACGCCTAGCTCTTCAGCCTTCCTTACACGGTGGATGCTCGCTGGCGACTATAATGTACCGTCTCTGACACAGCTCACCCGTCAATGGCCGGTGCAGTTACAGTCCGCGGCGGCCGGGAAAGGTCGTCGCAGTGCGAAACAGCATCTGTGAAGGGATGAGCTGTTTCGCAACATACATTCCTGGAAAATGTTGTTCCGCATTACACATAGTAAGGTTTAATGCATAACGCGGACCCAAGGGCGCAGTCTAACCCTGAACGTTAGTTAATTATTGGCATAGTGGAAACACTTCCGCCAGAATGTGTACTGCTAAATCGGACAACAATCACTAAGCCGGTGTGGGAATAAGAACTCTATATGGAAGTCGGTGCATTTAAAACCATGAACATGCGGTTAGACAATCGACCAGCGTAACTCGAAGAACTATCTTTTCGGGAAAACCAGGCTGTGGAAGACAGTGGCGGATCTACGGTTGGGCAAAATGGGCAATTTCCCCCCAAACGTAAAATCGGTAGGCAAACGTATGTTTTTGCCCCCCCCCTCCCCCCACACACACAAAGAAATGCCGACAAATTACGACTTGAAAATCCCGAAACATCTTGAATCTGAGTACAATGGTTATATGTGTTTTTTTTTTCATTTTCAGACAATATATACTGAAATGCTTCATGTCTAGCAGCTCTATTGTTGCAGTGAAGCATTTCATTTTGATCCATCAGTGCGTATATTTCAACTTGGATACGACAGTCTCGAGGCTGAACAGTATCTACTGCCGGTGACGTCATTTGGCGATCTGCGCAAAAGGATGCGCCGCACTGCCAGTGGCGGATCTAGTAGGGCAAACAGGCAATTACCCCCCCCCCCCCAACGAAAAATCGGTAGGCAAACGTATGTTTTTGCTTTCCCCAAACCGTTCCGGGAGGTTGTGATTTTAGTTCCGGGATGTCGTGATTTACCCCCCCCCCCCCGCTCAACCACTATTTCGCGCTGACGATCCGACGCCATCCCCCCCCCCTCTCCACCGCTCAACGATTCTTCGTGCTGACGACCCGACGCCACCCCCTTCCCCCGGTCAGCAACATTTCGCTCTGACGAACGAAGCGAAATTTTTGCCCCCCCCCCCCTCAAACTCGAAACCTAGATCCGCCACTGGTTGAAGACCAGGACAAAGACGGCCACCGCCTGCGGCTGTCGCCCTTACTATATCTCCCCATCCCTTCGGCTCGGCGGAAGGGGCAGGCTTCCGGTCTCCTGCTGCGCCGAGAGCGCGCCCCTCCCCGTCACCAGAGGGGTGGGGCATTAAGGGGCACTATACAGAGGCGATTTGTAACCGCCCCCGCCTGCGCAGCCAGGGCGGGGGCGGGGGCGGGGGCGGGGGCGGGGGCGGCGGCGGCGGCGAGTAATGTCCCAGAGCCGGACATGGCTTCGGCCGAGACGGTGCGCCGCCGCCGCTGCCGCCGCCGCCGCCGCCGCCCCCGCCCCCGCCCCCGCCCCGGGCCGCAGGGGAGATGGCTAGGGCCACGGCCCGGAACATCGCCCCGGGCGGTAAGCCAGTCTCCGCGGCGAGGGAGGGAGAGAGGGAGAGGGAGGGGAGAGGGAGAGGGACAATGCCCGACTGCAGTGGAGAGCGGATGTGGCGGCATCGCAAGGCCTAATTGCGGGTTGGTTGGCTTATATCGAGCTGATTTTTACGGACTACGGATGCATTTTTTAAAACTTATATATTGTATCTGCATGACGGGCAAAAATTCAAGGCCCAATGGACATAAATTAGGTAGTTACCTTCCAAACTAAACAAAGCATCAATCATGCTTAATCTCATGGCATGACTGGCATGACACTCTTAAAGGGAGTGTGCCTACTCACATCGCTTATTTGGGGTTGTTGACACTGGTCTATAGAACACAATTTTCTGAATTGACCCATGACTTTGTTTCTCCAGATTCGCCCTAGTTGCTGAGGTATTCCAAAGACTTCAGGAACTTGCTGGGAGCAAAAAGTTATCGGGTAGACTCCAGAGGGCTTCCGGGGCTTCCGCTTCTAGAAGCACTGCAACTATCGATTAAAGTGCTAGCATATTGTTAGCGCCGGCCAATAGCATTTCAACAAAACAGCTCGTGCACGCTGACAGCAGCAGCCGAACAGAAACTGGACGGCCATCATGTTTTTCGATGATGGCCGTTTCGATGATGGCCGATGGCCATTTTTGAAGATATCAATTTAGAGCTACGAAACTTGCACATAATGAAGTTCACAGTGGCAAGAGCGTGCTGTGCAAAACTTGTATTTCTATCTTGCATGATGTGACCGTAATTGTATTGTCTTATGTGCGCCGTTTTACATAACATCACCATAGTGACGATCGTTTTATAGATATCGAAACAAAAACTAAGCAAAAAAACAACAACAATATAAGTGAATTTTCAACTAAAGGGGCTCCAGATGTGAATTTAATCATATACAACAATCAAACCAATAGCTACTACCGTATGCAAAATATTTTTGACATTCCAAAACAGTAGGCACACTCCCTTTAAAGGGAATAGTTCACCTTTAACATGGAGTTTTGGACTGAGATAGCAGATTTGTAGAGCAGATCTAAAAATGGGTTGTGGTGATAGAATTACCTCCCTACGTTAACCCGCGCGGCGCTGGGGGGGGCAAATTTTACCCCCCCTTCTCGGATTTTCTCCATAACTTGAAAACTATGACAGATATCGAAGTGAAACTTGCGGTACCTTATGGTGCATCAATTCTACATCTTGTGTAACAATTTTGTTGAAATACGTGAGAATTTTGAGGAGATAATGACGTTTTAGTGACGTTATGTCATGTCATTTTTGGTGAAAAACGTTAAATGTTTGAAAATCGTAGAAAATAGCATGTTGATGCAAATCGCAAATAAAAGGCGTCAAAAGAAAGGAAATAACATTGTCTTTAAAATGGCTATCTCAGATGTTCAACATTTTGGGGTTTTGACTCCCAAAAATGCAAAAAACTGATTTTTGGGGAAGAATTTCCACAAAAGTTTTTCGTTTGAAGATTTGCAAAAAACCGGAAGATATATTAGAGAACCGAGTATGAACGATGTTCAAACCAAATTTAAAAGCAATTTATATATTTTTGACTGACTTATGGCTCTCTAAGAATAAGTAACTCATGACGTCATTTTTTATTGAGTTTTTTTTGGCTTTTACTGACCAGATACAGACAAATAAATGCCACCACTGTATTTCGAAGACAAAACTAGTTAAGAAACATGCAATGTTTATTTAGATTAATCAATTTCAAATTTTGACCTTATTGTGACCTGACCTTGACCTGAGGGCGATTATATGGTGTCAGGCTGTGAAAATGGCTGCCTCTATCGAATTATACGTGTAAAATAACCCATACAACATGTGTCGCATGGCTTTCGTAGACCTGTGACCTTTTGTGACATGACCTTGACCTTGACCTTTGCTTAAAATTTCACTTTTACTTATGCGGGAGATGCATTATACATTTGGGAGCACTTTGTGAGATAATAGTTGCAATACAAGGCTTTGGATGGAAAGTATAGCCCAAAAACCCAAATACTTACATTTTGACACTTGACCTGACCGTGACCTGACATGTGACCTTATGTTAATAATTTCGGGTATGCGTTAGATTCTACTCACTGAGAGCTTTCGATCGCCGCCTTGCGCCTCTCGCTGCGGTTATTGGTCCAGAAGATGCGAGGGAGGGGGGGGGGGGGTAAATTTACCCCCCCCCCCCCCAGCAGCGGACGATCGGTTGGAGACCCCAGCGCCGCGCGGGTTAAGTAATTTCGACACAGGACTAGTGGGCCCGGTTTCAATTCCGCTGTTCCGGGCCACGATCAGTTCCTTTCGCTCGCCGCTCGCCGCCGGAGGCAGGTACACTCTCTGGCACGTAGTATCTGGTCACGACGCCTCGTTAATATCCGCTCAGCCGCCCGGGCGGCGCGGCGGCCTCTTGTCAGAGACTGTACTTGTTGTCAGGCGGAGCGGGGGAGCCGTAACGCCTGCTGCTATCGTACGATCTCTCGTGAAATAGAAAGAGAAACTTACTTCTTTCTCCACATATATCCACTGGCGGATCTAGGGTCCGAGAATGGGAGGGGGGGGGGGGGCTAAAATTTCGCTCCGCTTCAGCAGAGAAAAGTTGTTGACGGGGTGGGGGGGGGGGATGGAGTCGGGGTCGCCAACGCGAAAAATCGTTGAGCGTTGAGCGGGGGGGGGGGGGGTGGAGTCGGGTCGTCAACGCAAAAAAAAAAATCGTTGAGCGGGGGGGGGGGGGGGGGGGGGTAGTGGTGTCGGGTTCTCAAAGAGAAAGTCATTGAGTCATTGACCGGGGGGGGTGGGGGGGATTTTTATCTTCCTAATTATCACTTCTTACAGCCAATGCAGAAACACGCGGGACGGGGGACATTTGCATGCCCGCTATGCTCCTGTGAATGGGGGGGGGGCATTTTCCCCTAATGCCCCCACTCATCTGGATTCGCCAGTGGTAAAAAACAGACAAACCCAATTTTACCTCTTCTGTCGCTTTCAAACTTTTTTTTGTAGCTGAGTTCATGCTGAGTCTGATCTTGACTAGTTGGAAATGCTAAAAATTGTGAGACCTCTACTCATAGCACCCATAAAATGCACCGGGATAATTACCCAAGCATGGTGTAAAATTGGTGTCAGATTTAAAATTGGTACCTGAAATTACTTGAGTCTGGATATGGCCTGAGGCCAAAGTAGACATCCCAAGCTATAGTAATTTAAAATAACCTTGACAATTAAAAATATTAACTTTACCTACACATTAACAAAGTGTGAATTAAATTTGGCTACATGTTTACAGGGGAAAAGGAAAACAACGATACCCAAGTCCCAGTCACAATTTCTCAAATACTGTCGAAATGTGTTCCACGCACGCTATTCAGCGCTATAAACTTTGGCGTCAAAACGCAACATTTTTTAACTTACGTTGGTTGCAGGAATCGCTCCAGATCGAAAATAGCGCCAGACCCGCCACGCATATTTGGAAATGTCGAATATAAAGTCAAGGCCCATCATACTTAGGGACAGTGGCGTACCGAGTATCAACTGTCAGGTCATGCAGGTCATGACCTGGTCCTTTGGACCTGTGGCGCCCATGCAAAGCTGGCGCCCCTCCGATCAGTCACGACGCCCCTCTGGCCAGTGGCGGTGCCACTCCGGCCAGTGAGGACGCTCTCCCGGCCAGTGACGGCACTCCTGTGGCCAGTGACGGTGCCCACGGCCAGTGAGGGCGTCCCCTGCGATAGACGGCGCCTCTCTGGCCCGTGACAGCGCCCCTCCGGCCAGTGACGGCGCCTCTCCGGCTAGTGACGGCGCCCCTTCAGCGAGTGACGGCGCCCCTCCGACTAGTGACTGCCCCTCTTTGGCGAGGGACGGTGCCCCTCCGGCCAGTGACTCTCCTTCCGCACAGTGCGGAAGGAGAGGCGCCCCCCCCCCCTGCAACATTTCGCCAATATTGGTGGCGGTCCTGTCGATCGGGTGGCGCCCCTCAGGGCAATGACCTGGTCCTTTGTGAATTTCTGCGTACGCCACTGCTTAGGGAGTCATAAGTCAGTCAACGCTCAAGATATTACTTTGACATTTGGCTTGGGCATCGTCCATACTTGGCTCTACAATATATATTTCGGCCTTTTCATATGATTTGAAATTGTATAGGATTTTATGAAGAAAAACAAATTGGAGAAAAAACACCAAATTAAAATTTCCACACATGTTCAAAAACCGGAATATATATTGGAGAACGAAGTATAGACAATACCCACACCGAATTTCAAAGCAAAATCTTTGGTTTTGGTTGATTTATGGCTACTTAAGTATGATGGGTCTGGATTTTGTATTCGGCATTTCCAAATGGCACGCGCCACTTTCCTTCCTGCTACCAAAATGCTTCAAAATAGAGGAAACACGAGCGAGGAAAAATATGTTTTCTTGTCGCAAAAGGTTATATTTCATCGCCAGTTTCAGCGGATTTTGAAGGGGGCTAATTTCTATTGCCACCCCTGTCGAGCGTGGGATGGGGAGGCTTTTGCCCCTGCCGCCGTCCCCTGGATCCGCCAGTGGTCAGACGCGCCACTTTCCCTATCCCTACTGCTACCAAAATGCTACCGAATAGCGGAAAAACGAACGAGGCAAAAATGTATTTATTTATTTCGCAGGAAGTTTTTTATCGCAGGCAGCACCCATTTTTCATCGCCAGTTTCAGCGGATTTTTTTTGGGGGGAGGGCTAATTTATATTGCCGCCCCTGTCGAGCTTGGAATGGGGCTTTTGCCCCGGAGACCCCCCCCCCCCCCCCCCTCCTCCTGGATCCGCCAGTGATACAAGGAAATTCACTCACGCGCTCCTCTGCCGCTGAGCAGGCAGCAGGAGACCAAAGGCTGTGACGCTGCGTGGAAAAATTATAACTTACGTTGGTTGTGAATCACTCCAAAATAGCGTCAGACGTGCCACTTTCCCTATTCCTACTGCTACCAAAATGCTACAAAATAGAGGAAACACGAGCGAGGCAAAAAAAAAACAATACTTCTTTCGCAAGAAGTTATTTTTTCGCAGGCAGTAGGTATCCATTTTTTCATCTCCAGTTTCAACGGATTTGGGGGGGGGGCTAATTTCTATTGCCGCCCCTGTCGAGCTTGGGATGGGGGGCGAGGGGGGGGGGGGGGGGCTTTAGCCCCTGCCGCCCCCCCCCCCCCCCTGGATCCGCCAGTGCATATATCCATCAGTTGTCCAAACCAAAGTCATATTCGTAGTTTTGAGCTCAAGATGCACCGTATGGTTGAACTTCGAGACAACTTTCAAGGTGACCTACTCCCTTTAAAGGAAATAGTTCATCTTCGGGAAATTTTTCAGAACACGATTTTATTATATTTTTAATACAGTTCCTTTTTTTTTCTTCAAAAATGGTCCTACATCGCGCCAACTCAGGACAGAAGGTCGTACATTATTAATGTTATGGTGTGCGTTATTGGTCTGCGCATGCTCAGACCAGTGCTGGCACTCTCAGACGGTACGGTATATCATATATACGCCGCATTCCTTCGCCAAAAAGTCAAATATCTTCGGCTGGAGTCTTTTCAGCCAAGAAAAGTTGCAGATAAGGATTTCTCAACACGGGCTACAAAACTGCTATTTCAGTTCAAAATCCCATGTTGAAGGTGAACTATATTTCCTTTAAAGGAAATAGTTCACCTTCGGAAATTTTTCAGAACACGATTTTATTATATTTTTAATACAGTTTCTTTTTTTCTTTTCAAAAATGGTCCTACATCGCGCCAATTCAGGACAGAAGGTCGTAAATTATTAATGTTATGGTGTGCGTTATTGGTCTGCGCATGCTCAGACCAGTGCTGGCACTCTCAGACGGTACGGTATATCATATATGCGCCGCATTCCTTCGCCAAAAAGTCAAATATCTTCGGCTGGAGAGTCTTTTCAGCCGAGAAAAGTTGCAGATAAGGATTTCTCAACACGGGCTACAAAACTGCTATTTCAGTTCAAAATCCCATGTTGAAGGTGAACTATTTCCTTTAAAGGAAATAGTTCACCTTGGAAAATGTTTACCCAACACGATTTGAATATATTTTTTAATACAATTTCTTTTTATATTGTCAAAAATGGCCTTATATCGCGCCGATTCAGGACAGAAGGCCGTACATTTGTATTGTTTATCAAAACTATATGCATACTCTCTGAGTCAGAGTCCTGACGTCACGCGAATGTAAAAAAATGGTTCAGCCAATCAGATTTGAAAGTAGTCGCGTAAAGATAGACTCGCATTGGAGATGTGCTAACCGGCGGCCGGCGATTCGCTTGCTAGCACCAGCTGCAAGCTGATTGGCTGATGGTATAGCCTCTGCCCGGGCTAGATCCAGTACAACATTCTTTCGCCAGCACCGCATTCCTTCGCCAAAAACTCAAATATATTCGGCTGGAGTCTTTTCAGTCAAGAAAACTTGCAGATAGGGGTTTCCCAACACGGGCTACAAAACTGCTATCTCAGTTTAAAACTATTGTTGAAGGTGAACTATTTCGTTTAAAGGAAATAGTTCACCTTCAACATTAGTTTTAAACTGAGATAGCAGCTTTGTAGCCCGTGTTGGGAAGCCCCTATCTGCAAGTTTTCTTGACTGAAAAGACTCTCCAGCCGAATATATTTGAGTTTTTGGCGAAGGAATGCGGTGCTGGCGAAAGAATGTTGTACTGGTTCTAGCCCGTGCAGAGGCTATACCATCACCCAATCAGCTTGCAGCTGGTGCTAGCAAGCGAATTGCCGGCCGCCGGTTGGCACATCTCCAATGCGAGTCTATCTTTACGCGACTACTTTCGAATCTGATTGGCTGAACCATTTTTTACATTCGCGTGATGTCAGGACTCTGACTCAGAGAGTATGCATATAGTTTTGATAAACAATACAAATTTGCAGCCTTCTGTCCTGAATCGGCGCGATATAAGGACATTTTTGACAATATAAAAATAAATTGTATGAAACAATATAATAAAATCGTGTTGGGTAAAATTTTTCCAAGGTGAACTATTTCCTTTAAAGGAAATAGTTCACCTTGTAATTTTTTACCCAACATGATTTGATTATGTTTTTTAATACAATTTCTTTTTATATTGTCAAAAATGGCCTTATATCGCGCCGTCTTCAGGACAGAAGGCCGTACATTTTTATTGTTTATCAAAACTATATGCATACTCTCTGAGTCAGAGTCCTGACGTCACGCGAATGTAAAAAAAAATGGTTCAGCCAATCAGATTCGAAAGTAGTCGCGTAAAGATAGACTCGCATTGGAGATGTGCCAACCGGCGGCCGGCGATTCGCTTGCTAGCACAAGCTGCAAGTTGATTGGCTGCTGGTATAGCCTCTGCCCGGGCTAGAACCAGTACAACATTCTTTCGCTAGCACCGCATTTCTTCGCTAAAAACTCAAATATATTCGGCTGGAGAGTCTTTTCAGTCAGGAAAACTTGCAGATAGGGGTTTTCCAACACGGGCTACAAAACTGCTATCTCAGTTTAAAACTAATGTTGAAGGTGAACTATTTCCTTTAACATTATATTTGAGTTGAGATAGCCATTTTGATGGCTTGACATTGAAATTAAGTATGGTAGCAGTTAAAAAAAACACAATGATCTAATCAAAAAGATATTAGAGTTTGGATGCTGGGGGTCACCATGGACCGTAACTTGTCCTGGGAGGAGCACATTTCCAATTTAGTCAAAAAGTGCAACTCCATCCTGTTCTGTCTGTATACAATTCGTCACCACCTCACACCCGAGACCCGCCAACTCCTAATCCAGACACACGCGTTCCCCCACATACTGTACTGCCTCTCCGTCTGGGGCGGGGCCGCTGACTGCCACCTCAGCCGGATACAAAAGGTGATAAATTTCGCGGCAAGGATCGTCTCGGGTGCGCGGGGTCGTGATCATATCTCACCGATCGTAGAGTCGCTAGGCTGGCGTGGTATACGCGACCTCGTTGCGCGTCGCGACTGTATCGGCGTCTACAGAGCCTTAAACGATCCCCGCGCCCCGGCAGCGGTCCGATCGCTATTCACCTCTCGCACCGCTGTGAGTGAGCGCCTCACGCGGGCTGCGGTGGCTGGTGCTCTAGAGCTGCCCGCTTTCCGGCTATCCATGTCGCGGAGGGATTTTTCCTATAGGGCGGCCTCGTCTTGGAACCACCTGACGCCGGCCGTTATGGCCTCCCGGAGCCTCGCCGTGCTAAAATCCCAACTCGAAAATTTGTGACGACGGTGTGTGAAAGCTTGAATTCGTACGTTTTATTAACATAGTTACCATGATTTCTTGTGTGTGTGCGATGCGTGTTTTAAATTGTCTGTTTTTTTCGTTTGTATCGCCCAACTTGTATCCCTTTCACTCGAATCGAACATTAAGCCATTTATATGGAATGATTCGCAAATACATAAATGAATTCGACAACTTTCACAAAGGTGGGACAGTCCCTTTGAAGGGAATGTTTCACCTGTTGGTCCTGGAAGTCAGACAAGTATTTCTCGAACCTTGGCGAGTACGATGTAAACAACGACCAACGCGATAGGTTGCGGTACAAGTTGAAGTTTTTCACGTTGTTTGAAGTCTCAGTTATGGATTTGTTTTTAAATCAATATTGAGGTATCGCAATGCCTCGCACTCGTCATTGTGTTCTGTGCGGGAGAAGACACAGTTCCACAATGTTTGTATTTAAATCGCCAGCATTGTCTGAGAAACGATTGCGCCATATGTTTGCAGCTTAAGGTTTTCTCTATAGCTCTCTATAGCTCAATAATGACATCATCCCCCCCAAAAAAAACTTAATTTGTAGAGAATTAAGTGACTTTTCGAGATAAAAAATGACCATAATTTTTAGCAGCACTTACTTCATATTTTCGACTACAACCAGCGTTTATTTGACAACTTTCAGAAAGGTGCAACATTCCCTTTAAATATAGCTTGTGTTTTGGCAAAAACTTCTTGAATCTTAATATCCTTTATTCCCCTGCTGTGCATTTATTTTTCTTCGATAGAAAAACACCACTTGCTCCAAGTAACCCTAGCCACGCTGACATACTAAACATTTTAGCAAAAATAACGCGATAAATTATGCAAAATAAGTGTAAATGGAGTGATTGTAGCGTACAACACATTTACGAGCATTCGCTTTTATTAGTACCGAATGTTTTAAGAGGAAATTAAAATGCAACGCATTTATGAAACTTCGAACCTAAAACAGATGCATGGAACAATATCCATTTTACTTCACGGAAAATGCACAGCAAAGGGTTTTACCAAAGAGGCACCGCTTCTCTTTTCAAATCATCAGCATGCTAATCTGTATCTTGGATAGAGTTTCATGAAAACACTTCTATCAGCTTTCATTTAACTAATTACCACAATTGTTTCCAATCCAAGGCTTTACACACACGCCGTGAACCTAACCATAACCAACTATGCAATCACGCCGCACACATCTCAGCTCGTCTCCATACACTTGCGCCATCTATAGTTCCGATTGTGCTGCCATCTACCATTTAACGCTGGCAAATCGCGACACAGAGATGGCGTTGTTCGCTGACTCCACCACGCCGTCCCGGTTGATTTTCAGCGACTCGGCGGTTCCCTCGCGGGCGTACATCGGCAGGTGGTACTGGTTGTTGGTTAGGTAATGCAGGATCCACCGCTCCACCATCTTGTCTACCCCACCGGCGCGGAAGTCATCCAGGATCTTGATCAGCTCGGGCTCGGAGAGTTCGCTGTAGCGGCACAGGTTGTCCACGATCTGAGTAACAGGAATAGGAAGAAAGTGTCAATGAAACGCTCGCTGAGTGGTGCCTGAAGGATCTTCGGCTAATGCAACCTCAGGAGTTGAAAACCCCATTGGGGAAACATGATTACTCCGCAAAAAAAAATCAGCATGATTACTGCAGTCACCGTGCAATGAAACATTTAGTTTATATCGAAAATAACATTTTTGAGCAAGGTGCACATTTAAGTCGGGCTTTTAAATAAAATACATCTACTTTTTTTTAAGTTACGCTCTATGCAAAATTATTCTGCAACATCACCAGAATCCGTTTTTGCCCGCAACCGTAGCACCAATACGTTTGTATTCCCCCGCCGTACATACCTTCTCCTCGAGTGTGAGTTTTCCGTCACGGCAGAGGCAGCGCAGGACCGCCCGGCGGATGTCGCCCATCAGCACCGGGAACCGGTCGTGGAACACCACCATCGCCCAAGGCTCCCGGAAATACACGTACAGCTCCGGAATCAGGCCCTCCTCGTATCTGACAATACATACAGTCAGAAGGCTCCCGGAAATACAGGTACAGGTCCGGGATCAGGCTCTCATTGTATCTGACAATACATACAGTCAGAAGGCTCCCGGAAATACAGGTACAGGTCCGGGATCAGGCTCTCATTGTATCTGACAATACATACAGTCAGAAGGCTCCCGGAAATACAGGTACAGGTCCGGGATCAGGCTCTCATTGTATCTGACAATACATACAGTCAGAAGGCTCCCGGAAATACACGTACAGCTCCGGAATCAGGCCCTCCTCGTATCTGACAATACATACAGTCAGAAGGCTCCCGGAAATACACGTACAGCTCCGGGATCAGGCTCTCATTGTATCTGACAATACATACAGAGTCAGAAGTCTCCCGGAAATACAGGTACAACTCCGGAATCAGGCCCTCCTCATACCTGGCAGGACAGAGATTAAAACATAAAATGCGTAAGAGTTCACACAAATGTCTCGTAATGTATACTGCCTATGGCATACGTCGTGGTAAGATGCAAAGCGGCAGCTCCGGGCACGTACTGAGCCCGGAGCTGCCGCTCCGAGCTCCTGTTTGAGAGAGTCCTGTTTGTCCCGTCTTACCTGGCCACCAGGTTGTTGAGCAGAACTTCATGCAGTCCGTACATCGCGATAATGTTATCCGTCTCGATCTCGTTCTTGGAGAAGCACGTGATCTTCTGCACCACCCTGTACTCGCTGACTTCGATCCGCATATATCCAGTAGCTGGCGGAGGGGGAGGGGACACAACGTGCCGCTCAGCATGCCAATCACGTGTACACGTCGTCAACGACTCACGTGCATGTCGTGAAGAGCTGAGAGAGGTGCGCAATCGGTACCATTAGGTGTAAAATTATATTATTTACTATCGTAGCTTAGTTTGTTGATATGCAAATAGTATTTTATAATATGGCAATACAAAATGCTGACGCGCTTAAGTGATGGCAAGAAGGGTCAAATTCAACCGCCGTACAAATTTATACCCATGCAATTACATTTTCCCAACACAAGTCTTACACATTCGAATACAGAAAAATACAGAAAAATAAACGAGCACGCTTCGTCGGGCCGAAAACAAATGTCGCCACTGCATCGAAATAGTGTCTCTGGTTACCTGAGGGGTACATCGGGTCTCCAGTGGTCAGCACCCAGGGAGGTCTCCGGTCGGTCAGCGGCTCCGGAGTCGTCACGTGTAGGTAGCTCCAGCCTCCCGGCAGCCGGGCGCCGGTGACGAGGGACCAGTGGAACTCAGGAGGAAGCGGTACTCCCGCCAGAGACGCCCTGTGACGGTGGGTACAGTGCCGGTCAGCTGTTGATAGCCAGAGACGCCCTGTGACGGTGGGTACAGTGGCAGTCAGCTGGTGATAGCCAGAGACGCCCTGTGACGGTGGATACAGTGGCAGTCAGCTGGTGATAGCCAGAGACGCCCTGTGACGGTGGGTACAGTGCCGGTCAGCTGGTGATAGCCAGAGACGCCCTGTGACGGTGGATACAGTGCCGGTCAGCTGGTGATAGCCAGAGACGCCCTGTGACGGTGGATACAGTGGCAGTCAGCTGGTGATAGCCAGAGACGCCCTGTGACGGTGGGTACAGTGGCAGTCAGCTGGTGATAGCCAGAGACGCCCTGTGACGGTGGGTACAGTGCCGGTCTGGTGGTGATAGCCAGAGACGCCCTATGACGGTGGATACAGTGGCAGTCAGCTGGTGATAGCCAGAGACGCCCTGTGACGGTGGATACAGTGGCAGTCAGCTGGTGATAGCCAGAGACGCCCTGTGACGGTGGGTACAGTGGCAGTCAGCTGGTGATAGCCAGAGACGCCCTGTGACGGTGGGTACAGTGGCAGTCAGCTGGTGATAGCCAGAGACGCCCTGTGACGGTGGGTACAGTGGCAGTCAGCTGGTGATAGCCAGAGACGCCCTGTGACGGTGGATACAGTGCCGGTCAGCTGTTGATAGCCAGAGACGCCCTGTGACGGTGGATACAGTGCCGGTCAGCTGTTGATAGCCAGAGACGCCCTATGACGGTGGGTACAGTGCCGGTCAGCTGGTGATAGCCAGAGACGCCCTGTGACGGTGGGTACAGTGCCGGTCAGCTGGTGATAGCCAGAGACGCCCTGTGACGGTGGATACAGTGCCGGTCAGCTGTTGATAGCCAGAGACGCCCTGTGACGGTGGGTACAGTGGCAGTCAGCTGGTGATAGCCAGAGACGCCCTGTGACGGTGGGTACAGTGGCAGTCAGCTGGTGATAGCCAGAGACGCCCTGTGACGGTGGATACAGTGCCGGTCAGCTGTTGATAGCCAGAGACGCCCTGTGACGGTGGATACAGTGCCGGTCAGCTGTTGATAGCCAGAGACGCCCTGTGACGGTGGGTACAGTGCCGGTCAGCTGGTGATAGCCAGAGACGCCCTGTGACGGTGGGTACAGTGCCGGTCAGCTGGTGATAGCCAGAGACGCCCTGTGACGGTGGGTACAGTGCCGGTCTGGTGGTGATAGCCAGAGACGCCCTGTGACGGTGGATACAGTGGCAGTCAGCTGGTGATAGCCAGAGACGCCCTGTGACGGTGGGTACAGTGGCAGTCAGCTGGTGATAGCCAGAGACGCCCTGTGACGGTGGGTACAGTGCCGGTCAGCTGGTGATAGCCAGAGACGCCCTGTGACGGTGGGTACAGTGCCGGTCAGCTGGTGATAGCCAGAGACGCCCTGTGACGGTGGGTACAGTGCCGGTCTGGTGGTGATAGCCAGAGGCGCCCTATGACGGTGGATACAGTGGCAGTCAGCTGGTGATAGCCAGAGACGCCCTGTGACGGTGGATACAGTGGCAGTCAGCTGGTGATAGCCAGAGACGCCCTATGACGGTGGATACAGTGGCAGTCAGCTGGTGATAGCCAGAGACGCCCTGTGACGGTGGATACAGTGGCAGTCAGCTGTTGATAGCCAGAGACGCCCTGTGACGGTGGATACAGTGCCGGTCAGCTGGTGATAGCCAGAGACGCCCTGTGACGGTGGATACAGTGCCGGTCAGCTGTTGATAGCCAGAGACGCCCTGTGACGGTGGGTACAGTGGCAGTCAGCTGGTGATAGCCAGAGACGCCCTGTGACGGTGGATACAGTGACAGTCAGCTGGTGATAGCCAGAGACGCCCTGTGACGGTGGATGCAGTGACAGTCAGCTGGTGATAGCCAGAGACGCCCTGTGACGGTGGGTACAGTGGCAGTCAGCTGTTGATAGCCAGAGACGCCCTGTGACGGTGGATACAGTGACAGTCAGCTGGTGATAGCCAGAGACGCCCTGTGACGGTGGATACAGTGGCAGTCAGCTGGTGATAGCCAGAGACGCCCTGTGACGGTGGGTACAGTGGCAGTCAGCTGTTGATAGCCAGAGACGCCCTGTGACGGTGGATACAGTGGCAGTCAGCTGGTGATAGCCAGAGACGCCCTGTGACGGTGGATACAGTGCCGGTCAGCTGGTGATAGCCAGAGACGCCCTGTGACGGTGGATACAGTGGCAGTCAGCTCGTGATAGCCAGAGACGCCCTGTGACAGTGGGTACAGTGCCGGTCAGCTGTTGATAGCCAGAGACGCCCTGTGACGGTGGGTACAGTGGCAGTCAGCTGGTGATAGCCAGAGACGCCCTATGACGGTGGGTACAGTGGCAGTCAGCTGGTGATAGCCAGAGACGCCCTATGACGGTGGATACAGTGGCAGTCAGCTGGTGGTAGCCAGAGACGCCCTATGACGGTGGATACAGTGGCAGTCAGCTGGTGATAGCCAGAGACGCCCTGTGACGGTGGATACAGTGGCAGTCAGCTGGTGATAGCCAGATACGCCCTGTGGCGGTGGATACAGTGGCAGTCAGCTGGTGATAGCCAGAGACGCCCTGTGACGGTGGGTACAGTGGCAGTCAGCTGGTGGTAGCCAGAGACGCCCTATGACGGTGGATACAGTGGCAGTCAGCTGGTGATAGCCAGAGACGCCCTGTGACGGTGGATACAGTGGCAGTCAGCTGGTGATAGCCAGAGACGCCCTGTGACGGTGGATACAGTGGCAGTCAGCTGGTGATAGCCAGAGACGCCCTATGACGGTGGATACAGTGGCAGTCAGCTGGTGATAGCCAGAGACGCCCTGTGACGGTGGGTACAGTGGCAGTCAGCTGGTGGTAGCCAGAGACGCCCTATGACGGTGGATACAGTGGCAGTCAGCTGGTGGTGATGTGGAGGATCAGCTAACAACAACGCGTTTCCCCACGGAATCGAATGGCCTGTTCTCTGTTGCCTGTTTCTGCGCCGCAGCATCGTCCTCAGCATGCTTCGAAATGCTTGGCCTATATTTGGGTCTCTTAAATCGTTTTAAGCGACGTCTTGTCCTGCCCGAAGACTAACATGCTACTAGGCCTTTAGAAGCAGCTTACATCACGTCAATTAAACGACCAGGGCCTCAGATGTCGTTATACCAATAGTTTCGTTTCTGCCCAGCTACCAGTCTGATCTGTTTACATGACGGCTCATACCTGCGTCGGTCCTTGGTGTTCAGCCTCTTGTCCTGGTCCGCGGTGGCGCCATGCGAGCGGAGAATCTGGTCCCCCAGCGCGTGTCCCACCTCCCGCGAGTTGTACGCAAAGTGGTCCAAACTCTCGGCGTGGTATCTGGCGAAATAGGGTGATAAATGTCACATGGATAATGGATATGGGATAGCCAATACGGAGTGAATAGGAAATTACTCTTTTTGTCAATATGGAGAGAAAGGTACTATCGGACTAGGCTACTTTGCTATTGTATTATATACTAACCTCAAATGGTGTTTCTTGATACTCAATGCTTACATTTAAGTATTAACATACTCAGTATGAAACGAATCTGTAGGAAAAGGGCAAGAACTCCCAAAGCAGGCGCTTTTACCGAGACATAGCCCACTCCTGTCCTCAATCCTGAGTACTGAATACACTCACCTCCGCGAGTACTTGGTCATCGTTCCAACTGCCCTGATGTCGGCATCGTTCGTCCTGAACAGATGGTCTATCACCAGGCGTCCGTCGAACACGAGGGACGCGTCATTCAGCGCCTTGTACGTCACCAGTTCTACGCCGCGGTGGTCGTACACGAACAGACCGCAGCAGGAGAGGTGGCGCTCGGCGCTGCCGTCCGCGCCGCCCCGCAGCTGCACGCGGTAGATGCGGTTGTTGTACTTGACGTCCCAGCAGGCCAGAGTGTAGCCCTCCAGTATGCGGATGCCGTTCTCGGCGGCACGCAGTCGGTGGAACACTCCATTGTCTACCTGCATAGGGGGGGGGGGGGGGAGGAGTGGGGAACGTCATTGTATATGCGCTATACCACATGGTTGGCATGCGTGCATTCAGTACCAGTATTAAACCCCTTCCCCAGATAATTAATTCATTAATTACAATTCAAAGTTTGCATCGCAATTCGGTGAGACACGGAACATACAGAAACTAGACTAAAGAGTTTTGCAACTGCTCGTGCGGCAAACCTAAGACGAATGACTGTCTGGGGTGAAATTTCCGACTACCAATCGTAAGCGGAGACCTGTCCCAGACCGTAGCACTGCCAGTCCGATCTCTTGTCGCTACGCCCGACCCTACCTCCGGATCGTGGGTCAGCAGAGTACGTTTGCCGGGCTCGTCACCAGGCGGCAGCACCAGTACCAGGCGGTGTGGCGGCACCGGCAGCTGCATCAGCGTCTCCAGGCAGGTCAGCGCCTCCAGGTGCCGGCCGTACACGATCACATTCTCTGCCAGAGATGATACGTCAGGAGGTTCCCGTTCCGGAGACACTCGATCACATTACCTGCAATGCTAAGTGGTAGTACCTGCAATGCTAAGTGGTAGTGCCACTTCCTGCTGTGCCCAACTGACACCATCTGTTCACTATCTGTTCAGTGCTCACTATCTGTTCACCATCTGTTCACTATCTGACACTATCTGTTCACTATCTGACAATATCCGTTCTCTATCTGACACTATCTGTGCACTACCTGACACTATCTGACACTATCTGTTCTCTAGAGACGTTTCCTTGCCAGTTCTCGCCTCTTCTCAAACTTATACTTTTTACAACTCCCACCTCTCTAACCGGTCTCAAACCCGCACACCCATACCTACCCTCCCTCTCGACCCTCTCAACCTCTCCAATCACCCGGCACTTCCACTCCTCTCCACTCTCTTCAAACCTCCCTAAGCTCCCCACACATCCTACACCTCCCCTCCGCCAATCTTCTGACCCCTCCCCAGCCTCCCCGAACCTGGCACCTCTCACCGCTCCTTTCCAGACAGTACGCTCCACACATCCTACACCTCCCCTCCGCCAATCTTCTGAGCCCTCCCCAGCCTCCCCGAACCTGGCACCTCTCACCGCTCCTTTCCAGACAGTACGCCTTGACATAATCCAGCGCTCGTTCGGCGTCATACTGCGAGTTGATCCCGAACACGTTGTCCGGCGCCTCCGGCATCAGGGCGGGAGGGTGGAGCGGCCGACGGTCGGAGAAGGGACGAGAGGGACGCGGTACCAGACGGGTAGGCAGCTGGTACTGAAGCCCGCACGTCAACAGGAGGTGGTCGTACGGGACCTCACCCACCTCCGACACCATGATGGACTTGTGTTTCCTGTGAGGGAGGGAGGGACGTAGTGGTGCGAGGTTTGGTGGAGGGATAAAGGGGCGTGCGTTATATTTCCTAGTATGGCTACCCAGTCAGCAATGCCCGCGTGGGGCCTGCTTGGGCTTCTTCTGGGCAAGCCCGAGTATCTGCTTGGGCTGGCCTTGGGCAAACCCCCGCCGCTGCTGGGCGTATGACACAGGAGGCCAAGCAGAGCCACAGTTAAACCCGATTGGGCCCCACTCGGGCAAACCCAAGCATAGCTGGGACGAATAGAGTGGGCCCGCGCGGTGCCCAACCAGGGCCCACTCAGGTCTGTCCATCTGGCCCTGAGCATGTCCAAGTTCTGCCCATTGCGCTCTGGCTAGCCCGGTTTCTGCCCAAGCAGCTTGGGCTGTACTGTGGCAAGCCCAAGTCCTGACCAAGCTGCCCAAGTCCAGCCCGAGTAAAATGCTGACTGGGTAGGTCGAGAGAAGCTAGGTCGCCATTCACAACATGCCTCAACATGGCTATGTCGCCATTCACAACATTAACAATCGACCTATCCACTAACTTCCCGACTCACCTATCAATTGACTGCATCACTCCTCGCACCAGATTCACCCAGGCGTGCAGCCACATCGTCCCCAGCCGCTCCTGCTGGAAGTTCTCCGTCGAGGTTCTCATACCGGCCGCCAGATTGGCGCCACCGTCGGCGGGGAAGCCGTGCGGCTCCACCAGCGTCACGTTGGTGAAGAGTATCTGCCGCGAGAAGGCCAGCCGTTCGAGGACAGCCAGGCCGGCGTCGCCGCCGCCCACCACCACGATCCGACTGCTGACGCGCTCGCGGCGCCGGAGGACGCTGGATCGCGAGGTCAGCTGCAGAGCCAGCGGCTCTCGTCGCTGCAGAATGCGCGGCTTGGGGATGTTGGCGCCGAGCGAGCCGTGCGCCAGCGGGTACTGGATCTGTCGTCGCCAGGTGACGGGCCAGAGCACCTCGAGGGACGAGGCCAAACTGTGACCCTCGGCGTCTTCGGAACCAGGCGGGAAGAGCGGATAGAGGAGCACAGAGAGCCTTGTCTGACGCATCACCTCGCCGAGGATCACTCTCGCGAACCGGCGGAAGATCGGATTGAGCACCATGTGATGGAGATGCCCAAATCCATTGGCATGATGCTCACACGTCACATACTCCTCGATCTCGAAGTGCGAGCGGAGGTACTCCACCTCCAGCTCGGGCCTCAGCACAATCACTCCGACCACCTGGTCCTGACACCTCACAACTAGCACCGAGTTCTGCGCTGCGCCGCTGAGGAACAACTCCCTCACGCTCAGCATCACGCTCTCCGCCGCCTCAGTGTGCTTCACCAGCGTTCGGATCGCCCCCAGCTCCCCGCTCTTCGCGTTGCCCACGCTGAAGTCCGTCACCAGCGAGGCCCGGTGGAACACGTACAACTGACTCGGGAACGTGGACGTGGCGCGGTGCGGCACGCGCGTGAAGAGCTCCAGAAGCGGCGTCTCGGGCGCGTCGGCAGGCACCGTCATCACCAGGTACTCCACGTCGCGCATACGATCCAGCACGGCCGGCAGCAGGTCGATCGACCGGCACGCATACTCGTTTCGGATGCAGAACAGGCTCACGGCGGCCGCGTTCGGCGCGCCGCAGTACTGCGGCACGGGTCGCGGCTCGGGTTCCGGGCCCGTCGCCGGCTCGGCGCCCACCCCAGGCTGTGTGGAGCTCACCTTCCTTGTGACCCTGCCGTCGGCAGACACAGGGAATCCCCAGATCGTCTCCAGGACCGGCCGGGTGTCGTCCGGCTCGGCGTCGTCCGGGATCGGAGCTTCCTCCACCTCGGGCTCGCCGAAGCCGGGCTCCAGCACCGCCGGGCCCCACAGGCGCTCTAGGAGTGGGATCTCTCGCTCGGCAGGCTCAGCGATGGCGTCTGAGACAGGTGGTTTGTCGTCAGTGTCGCTGTTGCTAGAACTGTCCACCGTGGCAGCGTCGGCGTTACCCTGTTGAGCGAGAGGTGTTTCTGTTTTCGATGCGGTTGATTTGCTCGCCTTCGTCTCCGTCACGTTGAGTACGCCGCCATCTGTGACAGCGGTGTCGGGTTGTCCGTCCTTTGCTGCGGCTTCCGCTCCCTCCTTTGCTGCGGCTTCCGCGCCCTCCCCGCCGTCTGCTGTGGCGGCATTCGCCCGTGACGAGTGCCCGGCTCCCTCCTTCAGAGTCGCTGCTTTCTGCGCCTCGGGTGCTGCATACACGGTCTGTAGCGTGGAAGGCCTCACTCCCAGCACCTCCTGACTCAGTCTGCTCACTACTCCGGTCACGTCACCAGGGCATCGCTTCCGCAGTCCGTGGAACGGCGCCAGCTCGAAATTGGCGTTCAGCGTGTCTATATCCAACTCAGTGGTGACGCTCATGAGCCCGACGGCGAGCTTGTCGACCTCCACGACGGCTGAGTAGGACGACTCGCGCTCATCAGCGATCACCTCAGCGAGGAAGTACTCGCCGAATGCTTCTCGGAGGAGCTCCTCGTCGGCGTCGAACATCGGTCGGAGATCGTCGTGGTCCTCGAGTCGCGCCGGTCGCGTGGCGAGGCGAGGCACGAAGCGTCGCCGGTCCGCCTCGTGCACCGACTCGCGGCCGTTCAGCGTCGAGACGAGCCGGAAGCCGATCGCCTCGAGGCCGGCCAGCTCGCCCGGGTCGGCCAGGTCGCATAGAACCGCGTGAAACACACGCTCGAGGTCCGGCAGAGTGGCGAACAGCCAGGCGAGGAGGGACATCTCCACGTGTTGTACGGCCGGCTGGGCGCAGACGAGGCGGGTTTGAAACAGGACGGTCGCTGGACTGAGCGGCTGTGGCCCGAGCAGCGGCGAGGCGTGCCGCAGCCAGCTGCGCCACGGCTTGCCGCGCACCAGCGCCTCGGGCGGCTGGCCGTCGAACACGGCGAAGCCCTGCACGGCGCCGAGTTCGTCCACGGCCACCAGCGACAGCGCAGCGTGCTCCAGCAGCGGCTCCAGCTTGGTGAAGCCGTAGATGTTTTGTGCCCACTTCTCCTCCCACTCGAGGCTCTCGATGCTGGCGCGGTCGGCGCGGGTGGCGCGCCGGACTTCGAGGCGAGGTGTGGGCGAGCTGCCCCCCGACGCGGTTGTCATCGCCAGGTGGCGCCTCACACCAGCGGTCGCCATGGTGACGACGGTTTGGTGGATTGCTTCTCGTCTAGGAAGGATTACATTACTGGTGAGGAATTAGCAAAGCTCGAGACCGCACTGCAAGATGAAAACAAATGGTTACAGTTTAGATTCAAATTACAAATACGATTGGTTGCGACCAATACTTGGGTGTCATTAGAAGCGCGGGATTCAGATGAATCAGTTCGATTTTGTCAGCAGAAAATCCATTACTTCACGCGCCATACCAATAAGCCACTCCGTGAATATACTGATATTAGTTTCAAAGTCCTCCCACTGTCGCAAAAGAAGACTCCAGTCATTTCTTATTCGGATCGTCCACTAAGTCCTGTTCCATCAATATGCACTTTGTGCTCCAGTGAGACCTCACACAAGAAATGCAGCCATATGCAACTGTATTTGTTGAATGTAACTGAAAGAAACTCCTGATTAAACACAACGGACAAGGAGCGTGCCTGCCCTCTACTAACGCCTAACGTGACAACACTGGCAAGAAGTGTAAATACTAAGCATCTCACAGGGTAAACATTGTTTAATCATATCCACAGCCGTACAACCCAGTCATCCAGTGTCCGCCCTTACAATCGGAAACGGAAAAAAACTTAGGTTATGTAGGTGGTGTCTACTCTCTACAACAGGAGAAGCATGCAGCGACCGCACAGCTTGGCTTGTAACCTAAGCACATGCAACTCTTTGATTGTCAATTGATTCTATGAATTTGACATTGAAGATCACATGTGCAGTTCACAAAGACTGCAATGGCACAAGGATATATACATTATACAATTATGCACCGCAAAATTATCACTGGGCACGCTGCATCGAGGGTGAAATGAGATTATTATCAAATTGCAGCAGGCAAAGTGACTCAAGACTTATCTCGGGACAGAGAGGTCAGATCAGTTAGGACGAAGTGCGACAGAATACCAACACAAAACAATGACAGCCCAAAATCAGCAGTCGAATTTAAGCAATCGAACAAATTGATCAACAATAAATAGAAGACTTATACCGAGCACAAATCTTGCGACATCCCTCAAGAAGTTTTGCAATGAAAACTTGCGCATTTGAGGGATTACAACAAGAACAGAAAAAGCGCCGAATCCAGCCAATACCCCAGAGAACATCAAAGTGTGACCATGTATCAGCTGATAGCAGTTGACCCCCGATATCTCGGTGATACTTGAAACCACTGCGGTCGGACTGAAAGCCAGCGCGCCGCCACGCCGACTCCAGCGGTCTCGGCACTCCAGCCGCTCCTCGATTTGGGCAGACGGTAAGAACACTCACAAGCATACGCATTACGCAGCAGCCCATGCCGCGACTAACTACCGCTGTTACATGGCCGTTGACTATACATCTCACTCAGCCTGCTTCGGGGAGCAGGCGCCCTCACGGCCAGTTGGGATCAGCCGGCTCCCCTTCTGGTTGGAGAGGGCGCCGGGCTCTTCCACGGCGCCCGCGCCCACAACACTCCATACCAACCGATCACTGGAGGCGCGAGAACGACGAGGCTTACGGAGCCGCGAGAACGACGAGGCTTACACTTAGCGACGTCACATCAGCAGATATTCGCGGGGCACCGACTCGACGATCTGGCCAATCGTACAGCTCTTCAAGTTCACTCACCGACACCCTATCATGCGATACAAATGATGTTCTCCCTATCTGACTGCTTCACTTGACTATTTATGCATTGTTTTTCCTTGATTACAAACATCGATACTTCGCACTTCACAATTTAATCTTGCGCACGCATTTCTTTTTGTGAGCTTTCCACGTTACTAGCTTCACCATTCCTTGCCTTCAGTCTTGCAGATTCTGTGCCATACCGAATTACAGCCAAGGTTCTTACGCATGTCACCACCTCAGCGCTATGAACATAAGCATGTGACACATGAATGCGTTATGCATGGCACTCACACGCACCCAGACACTAACTCCCAAGGAGTCACAGTGCACCACTCTGTCCTCTGGCGCCCTCGCACGTCCTCAGGCATCAGCAGTATCATTTTCGTATACATCAAAAATGTGCAAGTGTCCCCAAATGTTCCAATTTGCCGTATCCCCGCACATATCTCCACACACCACCACCATCCGCAACCACACATCAGTCATCTGCACAGAGTTCTCATTATCTCCAGGCATCTGCATCACGCGTCACCACCATGAATGTCTCCACGCGTCCTCTTACGTCCCCACAGTGTCCTCCTGTGTGCTCCGGTGTCATCACGCCCTCCTCATCCGTCGTCCGCGTCCTCCGGCGTCCTCCGGCGTCCTCCGGCGTCCTCCGGCGTCCTCCGGCGTCCTCCCGCCCTCCTCTTCCGTCGTCCGCGTCCTCAGGCGTCGACGTTGTCCAGCAGTCTGTCCGTCTCGCTGGGCAGTTCTCCCTGTCGCGGCCGGCGGCGGTACAGCGCGATGAAGAAGCCAGCCACCACCGACTGGAACGGAGAGCACGGGAGTTAGACAGATGGAGAACGGGAGTTAGACAGATGGAGGACAGGAGTTAGACAGATGGAGGACGGGAGTTAGACAGATAGAGGACGGGAGTTAGACAGATGGAGGACGGGAGTTAGACAGATGGAGGACGGGAGTTAGACAGATGGAGGACGGGAGTTAGACAGATGGAGGACGGGAGCTAGACAGATGGAGGACGGGAGCTAGACAGATGGAGGACGGGAGTTAAACAGATGGAGGACGGGAGTTAGACAGATGGAGGACGGGAGTTAGACAGATGGAGGACGGGAGTTATACAGATGGAGGACGGGAGTTAGACAGATGGAGGACGGGAGTTAGACAGATGGAGGACGGGAGTTAGACAGATGTGATATGGAGGACGTGAGTTAGACAGATGGAGGACGTGAGTTAGACAGATGGAGGACGGGAGTTAGACAGATGGAGGACGGGAGTTAGACAGATGGAGGACGGGAGTTAGACAGATGGAGGACGGGAGTTAGACAGATGGAGGACGGGAGCTAGACAGATGGAGGACGGGAGCTAGACAGATGGAGGACGGGAGTTAAACAGATGGAGGACGGGAGTTAGACAGATGGAGGACGGGAGTTAGACAGATGGAGGACGGGAGTTATACAGATGGAGGACGGGAGTTAGACAGATGGAGGACGGGAGTTAGACAGATGGAGGACGGGAGTTAGACAGATGTGATATGGAGGACGTGAGTTAGACAGATGGAGGACGGGAGTTAGACAGATGGAGGACGGGAGTTAAACAGATGGAGGACGGGAGTTAGACAGATGGAGGACGGGAGTTAGACAGATGGAGGACGGGAGTTATACAGATGGAGGACGGGAGTTAGACAGATGGAGGACGGGAGTTAGACAGATGGAGGACGGGAGTTAGACAGATGTGATATGGAGGACGTGAGTTAGACAGATGGAGGACGTGAGTTAGACAGATGGAGGACGGGAGTTAGACAGATGGAGGACGGGAGTTAGACAGATGGAGGACGGGAGTTAGACAGATGTGATATGGAGGACGTGAGTTAGACAGATGGAGGACGGGAGTTAGACAGATGGAGGACGGGAGTTAGACAGATGTGATATGGAGGACGGGAGTTAGACAGATGGAGGACGGGAGTTAGACAGATGGAGGACGGGAGTTAGACAGATGGAGGACGGGAGTTAGACAGATGGAGGACGGGAGTTATACAGATGGAGGACGGGAGTTAGACAGATGGAGGACGGGAGTTAGACAGATGGAGGACGGGAGTTAGACAGATGTGATATGGAGGACGTGAGTTAGACAGATGGAGGACGGGAGTTAGACAGATGGAGGACGGGAGTTAAACAGATGGAGGACGGGAGTTAGACAGATGGAGGACGGGAGTTAGACAGATGGAGGACGGGAGTTATACAGATGGAGGACGGGAGTTAGACAGATGGAGGACGGGAGTTAGACAGATGGAGGACGGGAGTTAGACAGATGGAGGACGGGAGTTAGACAGATGTGATATGGAGGACGTGAGTTAGACAGATGGAGGACGTGAGTTAGACAGATGGAGGACGGGAGTTAGACAGATGGAGGACGGGAGTTAGACAGATGGAGGACGGGAGTTAGACAGATGTGATATGGAGGACGTGAGTTAGACAGATGGAGGACGGGAGTTAGACAGATGGAGGACGGGAGTTAGACAGATGTGATATGGAGGACGGGAGTTAGACAGATGGAGGACGGGAGTTAGACAGATGGAGGACGGGAGTTAGACAGATGGAGGACGGGAGTTAGACAGATGGAGGACGACGTCAGTCCGCAGCTGGTCCGGTGTCACAGGTGTCATCACAGGTGTCATTAGAATACAATCGTTGCAGAGAATTAGACGACACCGTTCTGACAATGACATTAAATCAACCGCATGGGAACAACGCATCCAAATAGCACGCCATCATCAACACCAAGGCCCAATATAAGGAATAACCGGCTCAACTCTGTTGGAACTTGAAGACTGCTAACACAGGTGCCTGGCTCGACCTCATCAGCGAACCACTCTTTCTCACCACGAGGAAGAGCCAGGTGGCCCAATAGAAGACGGCTCCGAAAATCCAAGCTTTGTAGGAGAAGCGCAGCAGCAGCAGCGCCATCCGACTGAGCACACACTCTCCCGGCGGTGCGTTGGTGGAACAGACCAGCACCTGGCGGCGCGGCAGCGGAAGACGCACAGTCAGACACTGGATACTACTGAGTCAGACACTGGATACTTCAGTCAGACACAGGATACTACAGTCAGACACTGGATACTACAGTCAGACACTGGATACTACAGTCAGACACTGGATACTAGTCAGACACTGGATACTACAGTCAGACACTGGATACTACAGTCAGACACTGGATACTACAGTCAGACACTGGATACTACAGTCAGACACTGGATACTACAGTCAGACACTGGATACTACAGTCAGACACAGGATACTACAGTCAGACACTGGATACTACAGTCAGACACTGGATACTACAGTCAGACACTGGATACTACAGTCAGACACTGGATACTACAGTCAGACACTGGATACTACAGTCAGACACTGTATACTACAGTCAGACACTGGATACTACAGTCAGACACTGGATACTAGTCAGACACTAGATACTACAGTCAGACACTGGATACTACAGTCAGACACTGGATACTACAGTCAGACACTGGATACTACAGTCAGATACTGGATACTACAGTCAGACACTGGATACTACAGTCAGACACTGGATACTACAGTCAGACACTGGATACTACAGTCAGACACTGGATACTACAGTCAGACACTGGATACTACAGTCAGACACTGAATACTACAGTCAGACACTGAATACTACAGTCAGACACTGGATACTACAGTCAGACACTGGCTACTACAGTCAGACACTGGCTACTACAGTCAGACACTGGATACTACAGTCAGACACTGGATACTACAGTCAGACACTGAATACTACAGTCAGACACTGGATACTACAGTCAGACACTGGATACTACAGTCAGACACTGGATACTACAGTCAGACACTGGATACTACAGTCAGACACTGAATACTACAGTCAGACACAGGATACTACAGTCAGACACTGGATACTACAGTCAGACACTGGATACTAGTCAGACACTGGATACTACAGTCAGACACTGGATACTACAGTCAGACACTGGATACTAGTCAGACACTGGATACTACAGTCAGACACTGGATACTACAGTCAGACACTGGATACTACAGTCAGACACTGGATACTACAGTCAGACACTGGATACTACAGTCAGACACTGGATACTACAGTCAGACACTGGACACTACAGTCAGACACTGGATACTACAGTCAGACACTGGATACTACAGTCAGACACTGGATACTACAGTCAGACACTGGATACTACAGTCAGACACTGGATACTACAGTCAGACACTGGATACTACAGTCAGACACTGGATACTACAGTCAGACACTGGATACTACAGTCAGACACTGGATACTACAGTCAGACACTGGATACTACAGTCAGTCACTGGCTACTACAGTCAGACACTGGATACTACTGAGTCAGACACTGGATACTACAGTCAGACACTGGATACTACAGTCAGACACTGGACACTACAGTCAGACACTGGCTACTACAGTCAGACACTGGCTACTACAGTCAGACACTGGCTACTACAGTCAGACACTGGATACTACAGTCAGACACAGGATACTACAGTCAGACACTGGATACTACTGAGTCAGACATTGGATACTACTGAGTCAGACACTGGATACTACTGAGTCAGACACTGGATACTACTGAGTCAGACACTGGATACTACTGAGTCAGACACTGGATACTACTGAGTCAGACACTGGATACTATTGAGTCAGACACTGGATACTACAGTCAGACACTGGATACTACAGTCAGACACTGGATACTACAGTCAGACACTGGATACTACAGTCAGACACTGGATACTACAGTCAGACACTGGATACTACAGTCAGACACTGGATACTACAGTCAGACACTGGATACTACAGTCAGACACTGGATACTACAGTCAGACACTGGATACTACAGTCAGACACTGGATACTACAGTCAGACACTGGATACTACAGTCAGACACTGGCTACTACAGTCAGACACTGGATACTACAGTCAGACACTGGCTACTACAGTCAGACACTGGATAATACAGTCAGACACTGGCTACTACAGTCAAACACTGGATACTACAGTCAGACACTGGATACTACAGTCAGAAACTGGATACTACAGTCAGACACTGGATACTACAGTCAGACACTGGATACTACAGTCAGACACTGGATACTACAGTCAGACACTGGATACTACAGTCAGACACTGGATACTACAGTCAGACACTGGATACTACAGTCAGACACTGGATACTACAGTCAGACACTGGATACTACAGTCAGACACTGGCTACTACAGTCAGACACTGGATACTACAGTCAGACACTGGCTACTACAGTCAGACACTGGATACTACAGTCAGACACAGGATACTACAGTCAGACACAGGATACTACAGTCAGACACTGGATACTACAGTCAGACACTGGATACTACAGTCAGACACTGGATACTACAGTCAGACACTGGATACTACAGTCAGACACTGGCTACTACAGTCAGACACTGGATACTACAGTCAGACACTGGATACTACTGAGTCAGACACTGGATACTACAGCCAGACACTAGATACTACAGTCAGACACTGGATACTACAGTCAGACACTGGCTACTACAGTCAGACACTGGCTACTACAGTCAGACACTGGATACTACAGTCAGACACTGGATACTACAGTCAGACACTGGATACTACAGTCAGTCACTGGATATTACAGTCAGACACTGGATACTACAGTCAGACACTGGATACTACAGTCAGACACTGGATACTAGTCAGACACTGGATACTACAGTCAGACACTGGATACTACAATCAGACACTGGATACTACAGTCAGACACTGGATACTACAGTCAGACACTGGATACTACAGTCAGACACTGGATACTACAGTCAGACACTGGATAATAGTCAGACACTGGATACTACAGTCAGACACTGGATACTACTGTCAGACACTGGATACTACAGTCAGATACTGGCTACTACAGTCAGACACTGGATACTACAGTCAGACACTGGATACTACAGTCAGACACTGGATACTACAGTCAGACACTGGATACTACAGTCAGACACTGGATACTACAGTCAGACACTGGATACTACAGTCAGACACTGAATACTACAGTCAGACACTGGATACTACAGTCAGACACTGGATACTACAGTCAGACACTGTAGACACTGTAGGATACTACTGAGTCAGACACTGGATACTACAGTCAGTCACTGGATACTACAGTCAGACACTGGATACTACAGTCAGACACTGGATACTACAGTCAGACACTGGATACTACAGTCAGACACTGGATACTACAGTCAGACACTGGATACTACAGTCAGACACTGGATACTACAGTCAGACACTGGATACTACAGTCAGACACTGGATACTACAGTCAGACACTGGATACTACAGTCAGACACTGGATACTACTGCGCCACTAGTCACTACAGACACTACGGACACGTTACAGTTGGCAGTCTCCCCACGACGGAGGGGCAAGGTCCCTCTCTGTCCTCTCGTCCCCATTTCTGACCACAGCTGTCCCTCCCTGTCCTCCGCTCAGCTCACCTGGTGATGTATGGTGCCGTCCTCCGCTCCTCACCTGGTGATGTATGGTGCCGCCCCCCGCTCCTCACCTGGTGATGTATGGTGCCGTCCTCCGCTCCTCACCTGGTGATGTATGGTGCCGTCCTCCGCCGCTCACCTGGTGATGTATGGTGCCGCCCCCGCTCCTCACCTGGTGATGTATGGTGCCGCCCCCCGCTCCTCACCTGGTGATGTATGGTGCCGCCCCCCGCTCCTCACCTGGTGATGTATGGTGCCGCCCCCCACTCCTCACCTGGTGATGCATGGTGCCGCCCCCCACTCCTCACCTGGTGCCGCCCCCCGCTCCTCACCTGGTGATGTATGGTGCCGCCCCCCACTCCTCACCTGGTGCCGTCCCCCGCTGCTGACCTGGTGATGTATGGTTCCGTCCTCCGCTGCTGACCTGGTGCCGTCCCCCGCTGCTCACCTGGTGCCGTCCCCCGCTGCTCACCTGGTGATGTATGGTGCCGCCCCCCGCTCCTCACCTGGTGCCGTCCCCCGCTGCTGACCTGGTGATGTATGGTTCCGTCCTCCGCTGCTGACCTGGTGCCGTCCTCCGCTGCTCACCTGGTGATGTATGGTGCCGTCCTCCGCTGCTCACCTGGTGATGTATGGTGCCGTCCCCGCTGCTCACCTGGTGATGTATGGTGCCGTCCTCCGCTGCTCACCTGGTGATGTATGGTGCCGTCCCCGCTCCTCACCTGGTGATGTATGGTGCCGCCCCCCGCTGCTCACCTGGTGCCGTCCCCCGCTCCTCACCTGGTGATGTATGGTGCCGTCCTCCGCTGCTCACCTGGTGATGTATGGTGCCGTCCCCCGCTGCTCACCTGGTGATGTATGGTGCCGTCCCCCGCTGCTCACCTGGTGATGTATGGTGCCGTCCCCCGCTCCTCACCTGGTGATGTATGGTGCCGTCCCCGCTCCTCACCTGGTGATGTATGGTGCCGTCCTCCGCTGCTCACCTGGTGATGTATGGTGCCGTCTCCGCTGCTCACCTGGTGATGTATGGTGCCGTCCTCCGCTGCTCACCTGGTGATGTATGGTGCCGTCCCCGCTCCTCACCTGGTGATGTATGGTGCCGTCCCCGCTGCTCACCTGGTGATGTATGGTGCCGTCCCCCGCTCCTCACCTGGTGATGTATGGTGCCGTCCCCGCTCCTCACCTGGTGATGTATGGTGCCGCCCCCCGCTCCTCACCTGGTGATGTATGGTGCCGCCGCCCCCCCCCTCCTCACCTGGTGATGTATGGTGCCGCCCCCCGCTCCTCACCTGGTGCCGTCCCCCGCTGCTGACCTGGTGATGTATGGTTCCGTCCTCCGCTGCTCACCTGGTGCCGCCCCCCGCTCCTCACCTGGTGATGTATGGTGCCGTCCCCCGCTCCTCACCTGGTGATGTATGGTGCCGTCCCCCGCTGCTCACCTGGTGATGTATGGTGCCGCCCCCCGCTCCTCACCTGGTGCCGTCCCCCGCTGCTGACCTGGTGATGTATGGTTCCGTCCTCCGCTGCTGACCTGGTGCCGTCCTCCGCTGCTCACCTGGTGATGTATGGTGCCGTCCTCCGCCGCTCACCTGGTGATGTATGGTGCCGCCCCCGCTCCTCACCTGGTGATGTATGTTGCCGTCCCCGCTGCTCACCTGGTGATGTATGGTGCCGTCCCCCGCTGCTGACCTGGTGATGTATGGTTCCGTCCTCCGCTGCTGACCTGGTGCCGTCCTCCGCTCCTCACCTGGTGATGTATGGTGCCGTCCTCCGCCGCTCACCTGGTGATGTATGGTGCCGTCCCCCGCTGCTCACCTGGTGATGTATGGTGCCGTCCCCCGCTGCTCACCTGGTGCCGTCCCCCGCTGCTCACCTGGTGATGTATGGTGCCGTCCCCCGCTGCTCACCTGGTGATGTATGGTGCCGTCCTCCGCTCCTCACCTGGTGATGTATGGTGCCGTCCTCCGCTCCTCACCTGGTGATGTATGGTGCCGTCCTCCGCTCCTCACCTGGTGATGTATGGTGCCGTCCTCCGCTCCTCACCTGGTGATGTATGGTGCCGTCCCCCGCTGCTCACCTGGTGATGTATGGTGCCGTCCCCCGCTGCTCACCTGGTGCTGTATGGTGCCGTCCCCCCGCTGCTCACCTGGTGCCGTCCCCCGCTGCTCACCTGGTGATGTATGGTGCCGTCCCCCGCTGCTCACCTGGTGATGTATGGTGCCGTCCCCCGCTGCTCACCTGGTGCTGTATGGTGCCGTCCCCCGCTGCTCACCTGGTGATGTATGGTGCCGTCCCCCGCTGCTCACCTGGTGCCGTCCCCCGCTGCTGACCTGGTGATGTATGGTTCCGTCCTCCGCTGCTGACCTGGTGCCCGTCCCCCGCTGCTCACCTGGTGCCGTCCCCCGCTGCTCACCTGATGATGTATGGTGCCGTCCCCCGCTGCTCACCTGGTGATGTATGGTTCCGTCCTCCGCTGCTGACCTGGTGCCGTCCCCCGCTGCATCAACCTGGTGCCGTCCCTCCGCTCCTCACCTGGTGATGTATGGTGCCGTCCCCCGCTGCTCACCTGGTGATGTTGATGGGGGGGTGGCCGTCCCCCGCTGCTCACCTGGTGCTGGTATTGGTGCCGTCCCCCCCGCTGCTGACCTGGTGCTGTATGGTGCCGTCCCCCGCTGCTGACCTGGTGATGTATGGTGCCGTCCCCCCGCTGCTCACCTGGTGCCGTCCCCCGCTGCTGACCTGGTGATGTATGGTTTCCGTCCTCCGCTGCTGACCTGGTGCCGTTCCCCCGCTGCTCACCTGGTGCCGTCCCCGCGCTGCTCACCTGGGTGATGTATGGTGCCGTTCCCCCGCTGCTCACCTGGGTGCCGTCCCCCCCCTGCTCACCTGGTGATGTATGGTGCCGCCCTCCGCTGCTCCACCTGGTGCTGTATGGTGCCGTCCCCCGCTGCTCACCTGGTGATGTATGGTGCCGTCCCCCGCTCCTCACCCTGGTGATGTATGGTGCCGTCCCCCGCTGCTCACCTGGTGATGTATGGTGCCGTCCTCCGCTGCTCACCTGGTGCCGTCCCCCGCTGCTCACCTGGTGATGTATGGTGCCGTCCCCCGCTGCTCACCTGGTGCAGTCCCCCCTGCTCACCTGGTGATGTATGGTGCCGCCCTCCGCTGCTCACCTGGTGCTTTTATGGTGTTGTCCGGCTGGACCTCGTCGTGGGCGTAGTGCTGGTCGCCGTACATGGTGTACTGGGGCGCGATGAGAGAGGAGTAGCACGTTCAGCGCCAGCAGCACGTACACCAGGCTCAGCACCAGCAGGATCAGACCGTGTGGACTAGTCCGGCCCGGACGCACAGTGTACAGCTGAAAACGAGAGACGTATTACTCTACTTGGCACAAAAAGCCACCATAGGCAATCAGCCATAATGTTTGTGATGTACGCACAGTCAAGCTGCAATGCATGTGGTTTTCGCAGGAGAAATAACCCCATTTGGGACAATAGAGCCGCCGTCAGGTGAGGGGACAGTCCGCTTCCATCCTGTAGAGATTCACACACTCACACACACACACAGCGCGATGGCCAGTGTGTTGGGAATCCAGACAATTTGCCACTCCAGTGAGCCCTTCATTCGAACCGCCACCACGCCAACGTCGCGCCCCTCCCGCTGGCGGGGCGACCGCCGTATCTCATCCGACATTCCCACCTCTCATCTCACCTTCTCCTCATCTCATCTAACCTTGTCCTCATCTAATCTAACCTTGTCCTCATCTCACCTTACTCTCATCTCATCTCACCTTCTCCTCATCTCATCTCACCTTACTCTCATCTCATCTATTATCCACATCTCACCTCATCTCATCTCACTCTCACCTATTATATTCTCACCTTGATGGCGAACACCCTGACGCCGATGTCCTGAATGCAGCTGACCGTGGCGCCGACCAGGGTGAAGATGAGTACCAGGTAGAGGATGTAGTCGAGCGGGTACAGCCGGTCGGCCTCGGCCAGCAGCCAGTCCATCGGGTTGGGCAGCTGTCGCTCCGGCAGGATGTAGCCAGACTTCATCCCGAGCGAGTGGAGCGCCTTGTCGATACTGCGGGGAGGGTCAGACGGGGGTTCAGGGACGAACTAGCAGGGAGGGTCAGACGGGGGTTCAGGGACGAACTAGCAGGGGAGGGTCAGACGGGGGTTCAGGGACGAACTAGCAGGGAGGATCAGACGGCGGTTCAGGGACGAACTAGCAGGGAGGGGCTGGCAATGTCGATACTGCGGGGAGGGTCAGACGGCGGTTCAGGGACGAACTAGCAGGGAGGGGCTGGCAATGTCGATACTGCGGGGAGGGTCAGACGGGGGTTCAGGGACGAACTAGCAGGGGAGGGTCAGACGGGGGTTCAGGGACGAACTAGCAGGGAGGATCAGACGGCGGTTCAGGGACGAACTAGCAGGGAGGGGCTGGCAATGTCGATACTGCGGGGAATGTCAGACGGCGGTTCAGGGACGAACTACCAGGGAGGGCTGGCAATGTCGATACTGCGGGGAGGGTCATACGGGGGTTTTAGGGACGAACTAGCAGGGAGGGGCTGGGATTGAGGGGGAGGGGAGGATCAGACGGGGGTTCAGGGATGAACTAGCAGGGAGGGGCTAGGAATGAGGGTCAAACGGAGGTTCAGGGACGAACTAGCAGGGAGGGGAGGGGAGGGGGGGAGGGGAGGGGAGGGGAGGGGAGGGGAGGGGAGGTGAGGGGAGGGGAGGGGAGGGGAGGGGAGGGGGAGGGGAGGGGAGGGGAGGGGAGGGGAGGGGAGGGGAGGGGAGGGGAGGGGAGGGGAGGGGAGGGAGAGGGGAGGGGAGGGGAGGGGTGAGGGAGGGGAGGGGACGGGGAGGGGAGGGGAGGGGAGGGGAGGGGGGGAGGGGAGGGGTCGGATAACATGTCCCAGGATATGGTCATATGATGAATGGCAACATTTATTGACAACATCGTTAGAATCCTCCAACAGATAAACAATTCCACTCGCTGTTTTTTTCTTCTCTTTCACATCACTAATTCAGAAGCTCCCTTAACCCGCGCACTGCATGGGGTTTGCGCCGAACACGAACTGCAGGGGGGGGGGGGGGGGATTTCCGCCCCTCCCCCCCCCCCCCCCGAGATCTCGAAAACTACGCAACGTAGCCACAAGCGGAAAACGGCGTTTGATAGATTGATACAATTTCTATCGAAAGTATTTCAGTATTTTTTTAGGTCAGGTCAAAATTGAGGTCACCAGAGGTCATCAAAGGTCAAATTTTCCAGTTTTTTTTTTCTCTCCTGTTTTAGGACTTCACTCCAGAAATTCCTACACATCTCGGAAACTATGCTAGCTAGAAACAAACGAAAAAAACGATCGCCAGCCATTGAAATTTGCAATCGACATGGCGTCCTCAAATTTGATCCCAGGTCAATATTTGAGGCTCCAGAGGTAAAAAAGAAGAAAAAAATGCTGCTTTTCTGCCAAAAAACACACGTTTTTCGCTAATAACTTTTTACCTAGTAAAGATAGCGGAAAATTGTTTACGCCATTGTGTTTGCCTCTTCAAGGCGCTTCGAATGATATACATGGTGACCGTGTTAGGTCAACTTCAAAATTTGACTTCAGGTCACGTGACCTTGACCCGAGTTCAAGACCCAAGTAGGTGCATATTGCATATAGGGAGACGTGTCCTCGACGAGACAAACACATTGCTGTCGGTTTTACTTCTCTATCTTCAATATGTCGGGGAGTTATTGACAAAAACGTGATGGTGACCTCGCATGACCTCAAATGACCCCATAGGGGTCACTGAACAAAACTTACACTTGGATCATTAAAGAATAGCCATAATAACATGATCCAGAAGTATTTGGATTAATATCATGCATATCCTTGAAATAGGAAGCATTTGTATATTTCCCCATATACTTATTATGGGGAGGTCACGAAATTGACCTGACCTTAGGTCACCGTTATCAAAATTCCGAGATAAACGAATTGTAAGTACTTATGCCCTCATGACACCCTGTAAGTTTCAAACTGTTCGGCGAGAAACTCTGGCTTTGGCACAACTGCAAACGTTTTTGGAGGTGGGGGTCACTTGACCTGGTCTGGTGACCTGACCTGAGATGACCAGAGGTTCATTACTTTTTTTAAAAAAAAGTTTGCCCAATTGATGTCCTAACAGGTGTGCCAAAAACTCGGGCGGCGCTGAACGCCGCCGTTTTTTTCTCTCGCTAACGGCGAAAAACCTGAGGGGGGGGGGGGGGGGGGGGGGGAATCACCCCCCCCCCCTCCCCCCTGCAGTGCGCGGGTTAATAGTATAGCACAAGTTTCGTCAAATTTGTCTCACTGCCTCTGGATGCAGCGGGCCTGCTTACTTGCTCAGCAGGAGGGCGATGAAGGTGAGGGCGCCGGTGGCCAGAACGGTGACGCCGAGCACCACCTCGAACGGACGCAAGAAGCCGCTACACCTGTCGTCACCGAGGTCACACGGGTCAGAGTCAGCACACGGTACACAGGGCGGAGTGAAGCCGCTGCACCTGTCGTCACCGAGGTCACACGGGTCAGTCAGCACACGGTACACAGGGCGGAGTGAAGCCGCTGCACCTGTCGCCACCGAGGTCACACGGGTCAGAGTCAGCACACGGTGCACAGGGCGGAGTGAAGCCGCTGCACCTGTCGTCACCGATGTCACACGGGTCACAGTCAGCACACGGTACACAGGGCGGAGTGAAGCTGCTGCACCTGTCGTCACCGAGGACACACGGGTCAGAGCTGCACCTGTCACCACCGAGGTCACACGGGTCACAGTCAGCACACGGTACACAGGGCGGGAGGTGAAGCCGCTGCACCTGTCACCACGCGAGGACGCACGGGTCAGTCAGCACACGGTACACAGGGCGGAGTGAAGCCGCTGCACCTGTCGCCACCGAGGACGCACGGGTCAGTCAGCACACGGTACACAGGGCGGAGTGAAGCCGCTGCACCTGTCGCCACCGAGGACGCACGGGTCAGTCAGCACACGGTACACAGGGCGGAGTGAAGCCGCTGCACCTGTCGCCACCGAGGACGCACGGGTCAGTCAGCACACGGTACACAGGGCGGAGTGAAGCCGCTGCACCTTGTCGTCACCGAGGTCACACGGGTCAGTCAGCACACAGTACACAGGGCGGAGTGAAGCCGCTGCACCTGTCGCCACCGAGGTCACACGGGTCAGAGTCAGCACACGGTACACAGGGCGGAGTGAAGCCGCTGCACCTGTCGTCACCGATGTCACACGGGTCACAGTCAGCACACGGTACACAGGGCGGAGTGAAGCTGCTGCACCTGTCGTCACCGAGGACACACGGGTCAGAGCTGCACCTGTCACCACCGAGGTCACACGGGTCACAGTCAGCACACGGTACACAGGGCGGAGTGAAGCCGCTGCACCTGTCACCACCGAGGACGCACGGGTCAGTCAGCACACGGTACACAGGGCGGAGTGAAGCCGCTGCACCTGTCGCCACCCGGAGGACGCACGGGTCAGTCAGCACACGGTACACAGGGCGGAGTGAAGCCGCTGCACCTGTCGCCACCGAGGACGCACGGGTCAGTCAGCACACGGTACACAGGGCGGAGTGAAGCCGCTGCACCTGTCGCCACCGAGGACGCACGGGTCAGTCAGCACACGGTACACAGGGCGGAGTGAAGCCGCTGCACCTGTCGTCACCGAGGACACACGGGTCAGAGCTGCACCTGTCACCACCGAGGTCACACGGGTCACAGTCAGCACACGGTACACAGGGCGGAGTGAAGCCGCTGCACCTGTCACCACCGAGGACGCACGGGTCAGTCAGCACACGGTACACAGGGCGGAGTGAGCAACAACGCCGCGGCAAGAAAACGGGAAAACAAACTTGAAGCAGCTGCAGCTTGAGTGGGTCCAATACAATAAGTTGCTAGATGTTAGAAGATAGCTAGGCCCATTTGCAAAATGATAATTTTAACCAGCGTTATTAAGATATTGTCCAATAAACTAGAGCACGCGAGGTCCATCGAAAATAAATTACAGAAGCAAAAATGTAACAAAACAATAAAACAAAACAATTGTACCCTGTATCGAAGCGTCATGAGCACCCCCAAGATGAGGCCGCGAAAGAGAACGAAATGCGAAGGCAACGAAGGCCACAACCATACTATGTCACTAACTTGTTCATCCAGGCTCCGACTGCCTCGTTCAGTTCGAGTTCTCTGCGTCCGAGGGCGGCCTCCTCGAGTTCCAGATCGCTCAGCCGGTCCGCCTGCCAGGACGGGAACGTAGAGTAGTTGGCCTGCAGGTCAGGTCAGGTCAGGTTGGGTCAGGTCAGGTCAGAGTCAGGTCAGGTCAGGTCAGGTCAGGTCGGGTCAGGTCGGTCAGGTCGGGTCAGGTCGGGTCAGGTCGGGGTCGGGTCGGGGTCGGGTCAGGTCAGGTCAGGTCAGGTCAGGTCAGGTCAGGTCAGGTCGGGTCAGGTTGGGTCAGGTCGGGTCAGGTCGGGTCAGGTCGGGTCAGGTCGGGGTCAGGTCGGGTCAGGTCGGGTCGGGGTCAGGTCGGGTCAGGTCAGGTCAGGTCAGGGTCAGGTCAGGTCAGGTCAGGTCAGGTCGGATCGGGTCGGGTCGGGGTCAGGTCAGGTCGGGTCAGGTTGGGCCAGGTCAGGCCAGGTCGGGGCCAGGTCGGGCCAGGTCGGGCCAGGTCGGGCCAGGTCGGGCCAGGTCGGGCCAGGTCGGGTCAGGTCGGTCGGTCAGTCAGGTCAGGTCAGGTCAGAACAGGTCGGGTCAGGTCAGGTCAGGTCAGGTCAGGTCAGGTCGGGTCAGGTCTGTAGCCTTGTTCCGTCTCTCTCTCTTTCTCAATAGAACAAGTGATAGTCTAGTTTTAAGAATCTCGTGTTGTTGTCGGATTAAAACGCCAACGGTTCGAAAAGAAGATACAGTCTAAAATTATTGAAGCACAGCGACTGCTGGAGACAGCCGTCTCCACACAGTCCAGCAGTGACCGCTCTCAGGCCGCCTCTCAGTTTACAGTCCAACAACATCGCTGCCGCTGCCGGCCATCGGACTTCACGCAAGCGCAGTAGCACGGGGTTACGCCCACAAACGGGTCCATCGTTATTAAGCAACTGCCATTGTGACGTCACGGTGGACTATTCAGGTGTGAAAATAACCACACCATTACAAGGTCGGGTTAGGGTCAGGTCAGGTCGGGTCAGGTCGGGTCGGGTCGGGTCAGGTCGGGTCAGGTCGGGGTCAGGTCGGGTCAGGTCGGGTCAGGTCGGGTCAGGTCGGGTTCAGGTCGGGTCAGGTCGGGTCAGGTCGGGTCATTGACCTCAGACGTCAACACGCGTGGTTGGGACGCGTGGCAGGACAAGTTAACGCGAGCTGAGCCACGTGAGGGAACGGCGTGAACGAACTCTCAACTCGGAACCCGGACGCAACGGAGAGATGAGGACACGTGTCTCGGGTGGCGGTGGTGTAACCTATGCTGCGGGGACGGGTGGGGGCGGGGACGGGTGGGGGCGGGGGCGGGGGCGGGAACGGGGTCAGATTGGACGCCAGATCCGAGTCGTGTACACACTGCACGGTCACTGCGGTCAGGACGCGGCCAGACAAGGAGTGATTTGTCGAAAGTGTGATCGCAGCTACCAAAAATGTCAGCGCGGGGAGCCACCGGCGACAATGTTATCATATCAGTGTTATCACCGGGGAAGCTATTATCATATGTACTATTGACGGCTGACTGACACCGGTCATCGTGATTTACTATCCGAGGCTAATGACCGGCGGCAATATAAATTACATAATTATGCCATACGGTGATTACCAATGTCGCCAGACCACGTCAGGGGCGCAATGTGTCCGGATGTTAGCAGTGAAGAGCGGGCCGGTCAGAGCGACACCGTATGAATGACAACAGCTGAGGCGGGAAGATACAGAGAGCGACTGGTAACGGCATATCACCAACTGCAGACAAACACGTCACCTCGGAGAAACACAGCAGCCAAACGGGCGACGGCAGGAGGAAACGGCACATCACTAACTGCAGACAAACACGTCACCTCGGAGAAACACAGCAGCCAAACTGGCGACGGCAGAAGGAAACGGCGTATCACCAACTGCAGACAAACCCCGTCACCTCGGAGAAACACAGCAGCCAATCGGGCGACGGCAGGAGGTAACGTCACATCACCAACTGCAGACAAACACGTCACCTCGGAGAAACCCAGCAGCCAAACGGGCGACGGCAGGAGGAAACGGCGTATCACCAACTGCAGACAAACACGTCACCTCGGAGAAACACAGCAGCCAAACGGGCGACGGCAGGAGGAAACGGCGTATCACCAACTGCAGACAAACACGTCACCTCGGCGAAACACAGCAGCCAAACGGGCGACGGCAGGAGGAAACGGCGTATCACCAACTGCAGACAAACACGTCACCTCGGAGAAACACAGCAGCCAAACGGGCGACGGCAGGAGGAAACGGCGTATCACCAACTGCAGACAAACCCGTCACCTCGGAGAAACCACAGCAGCCAAACACGTCACACCTCGGAGAAACACAGCAGCGCAAACACGTCACCTCGGAGAAACACAGCAGCCAAACACGTCACCTCGGAGAAACACAGCAGCCAAACGGGCGACGGCAGAAGGAAACGGCGTATCACCAACTGCAGACAAACCCGTCACCTCGGAGAAACACAGCAGCCAATCGGGCGACGGCAGGAGGTAACGTCACATCACCAACTGCAGACAAACACGTCACCTCGGAGAAACACAGCAGCCAATCGGGCGACGGCAGGAGGAAACGGCATAGCTGCAGACAAACACGTCACACCTCGGAGAAACACAGCAGCGGAACGGGCGACGGCAAACGAGCTTAATCGCCAACCTTTGGACCGGAGAGTAACAAGAAACTGTAAACAATCACACAATCGGCCGCAGCAAATGAGAGAGACATTGCACGCTCACGGTTTCAACTGTAGAGACCATACAGTAATTATTCTAACACTCTTTGTTAGGCCACGGCAATTGACGAAAGAATGTAGGATCTTCCCTGGTCTATTATGCATGGCTAATTGGTATGCTTCATTTGTAAAAATTAAAATAAACAAGGCAGACATAGCAAAGTAATGAACTGATTTGGCCATATTGAAACATATAGGATCAACTGAAGCTTCTCATTCTAGACTAGAGAGGCAGTGTCTCAAACGAACACCCATAGTACACTCGAACACCATCACAGTCCGAGGTAGTCTCGGTCCTAAGAAGTAAGCACACACAAAACTTAATGGTCTGCTAGAATATGATCAGGATTCATGCGACCTATCATTATCTGTAATACACCTCATCTGGTTCAGGAATGTATTAACACCACTAACGAAATCTGGAACATGCCTCGCCCGAGTCCCAGAGTGTCTAACTCAAGATCAGGATCTGGAGCATGCCTCACCTGGTCTCGGAGTGTATTTATATGGAGCTGGATCCGGCGCCGCTCCTGTCGCACGTCCTCGCGCTGCTCCTGCACGCTCTCCTGACCGCGCAGGAGTCGGATGGGCCACAGCGACAGGCCCAGGCCCGTGTAGCCGACCACGGCGCACATGCCCACCAGACTCAGCGAGTACAGCAGGATCGAGATCACGTCCTCAACCGGCTGTGCGTGGCCGGAGGAGAGACGGAGGTGAATCAGGCCAGACATTCTAAAAAGGCTAAGGTGCCGGAGGGGGAAGAAAAAAAAAACACGTGTGGAATAAACGCTCTGAATACTTTTACGATCAGAAACTTGCTTTTTCGATACAAAGATGATGGGTGTGACTCAGGCACGAGTCTGCTGCACGAAGTGATTGTGCGGCATTTCATTTTGCGAGTGAAATTTGCAGATGAAATTCGACAGAGTTCTGGACCCTCGATGTGCTTTCTCAAAGACATTATACAAACATAGTGGCACTGCAGGGAAGGGGCAGGCATTCTCATACATTCCCCAACCCCTGCGACCTACCCTCTGTTTCCAGTTCGTGCGCGAGGAACTCGAACTTGTGCCAGGTGGTGGAGTTGTAGGGCGGAGGAGGTGCGAACGGCACCAGCAGCCCCAGCGTCACTAGCACAAAGAACAGCACCACGGATAGCATCGAGTACTTGACGGCGACCAGCGCCCTCTGCCGGGCCGACGGCTCCGGAAGACCACTGGGCGGACAGGGAGGGGCAGGCGGTCACATAGGTAGACACAAAGAGATGAACGCTTGCTACACACATGGTGGATGACATGACTTCAGTAAAACTAGAGCACCAAAGTTCGGTAGTGAGGTTGGTAGTGTTGCGATGATCGAGCGTAGAAATGACATATAACATGGATTTTCCGGTATAAATTTCAATTTTCAGAAATTTCAGAAATTTCAGAAATTTGCGGTAGTTTGTTTCAGTTTTCCTTAAGAACAGACATTTTTCACAAGACTTAAGACAGTTTTCCTTAAGACAAGATGACACTCGCAAAAGTAAGTTTTCCACATTGTTTGACACAGTTATCTTTTAGAACAAGGCAAATTAATATCACTTCACGTTTTGCTTTCTTCTGAGCTGCGAATAATCGCTCCTCATACAATTTATTC